>OY740765.1:172302266-172496137 GCA_963513935.1 Aphrophora alni | reverse complement strand
GTATCGCGGTGTCTTGATTCATAATTTAAAATGCTCTAAAATGGTGGTGGTAAAACGAAACACAATAATTACAAAGAATTCACACAAACATTGTTAGTGAGTTTTTCAGGATTATTTCCATTTAACATTCCTTTGAAGCTTCCTTGTATCAACCAGGCGGTTTTGTTATACATTATTAGTTTTGTTTCCGAAGTAATAATTTAAAACTTGACTTATCAAAAAGTTTGTAAATTTGTTAGTATACTGATATTTCATTTACTACAATTTACTTTATAAAATTACAATCTATTTAACAAATATGAAACATAATTTAATTTAATCAATCACTTAACGAATAACAACAAAAATATAAACATAATGACATGCAATAAAATGTAAACGTGGAACAAATAATACATCCCCGTAAATCACTCTCTCACATCCTCGCAAAGCTTCTCTCTAACAAAATAATCATATCCCAGAAAAGCTTGTCTCTTACATGCCCACAAGTTTCTGTCTCTCGTAACCGTTACATCCCCACAAAACACATATTTAAAAAAAAATCAAAATCAAAATTTTCGAGAGATAACGTATTAGGAGTAATACTTATTTATTAAGCAATACATTTTTTAAAATCAGACTTCTACCTTTTATATTTACCGAGATCCCACAAGGTATCTCCAGGACGTATATCCCCAGAAGGGTACATGCGATAGACAGAGGAGAGAGAGAGAGAGAGAGAGAAGAGAGAGAGAGAGAGAGAGAGAGAGAGAGAGAGAGAGAGAGAGAGAGAGAGAGAGAGAGAGAGAGAGAGAGAGAGAGAGAGAGAGAGAGAGAGAGAGAGAGAGAGAGAGAGAGAGAGAGAGAGAGAGAGAGAGAGAGAGAGAGAGAGAGAGAGAGAGAGAGAGAGAGAGAGAGAGAGAGAGAGAGAGAGAGAGAGAGAGAGAGAGAGAGAGAGAGAGAGAGAGAGAGAGAGAGAGAGAGAGAGAGAGAGAGAGAGAGAGAGAGAGAGAGAGAGAGAGAGAGAGAGAGAGAGAGAGAGAGAGAGAGAGAGAGAGAGAGAGAGAGAGAGAGAGAGAGAGAGAGAGAGAGAGAGTGTATCGTTGAAGCTCTGTTGGCCTCCGGTACTTCGGCTATGATGCTATTGTGCTCCACTATAGACTGATCCCAGTGCCTCTAACAAGCCTCCAGGATCTTGTGTAGGTTGTTCTTATAAAAATTTATCTCTGGTTGCTTTTGGACTCCAGGACCTCGCAATCAAACAAAATGTCTACTGCAGTCTTAGGTATGAGTCCGCAAATATTACATTTAGCTGAGAGTTCTTGTTCCACCTTATTTAAGTGGTTCCAGATATGGACATGTCTGGTAATCATGGCAACGATCTGTTTCAGGGACTTCCTCTGATACGAGCACCTTCGTCAGCCTAGGATCTGGTCCCAAGAGAAAACGCTTTCCCAATCTCCAGGAAATTGTCTCCATCGTTCGATGTGCTCTACCTTGGCCCATTTTTACCACTTTTCTTACCATTGAGTGACTGCGCAAGGGGATTATGGTCCCAAAAGGCAAACATTGGGCTTCTTTTTTCCCAACGGATCTACCCTTTCATTACCCTCGATACCCGCAATGCCCAGGTATCCATTGGTGGTGGCTGGTGGGCATGTTGACAGTTAACAGGACGAATAGGGAATGGAGTGAATCCCATACCAATTTCGATGAAACTTCTACTAAGCTGAGGGCTTTCATTGATTGTATTGGTCTAATGGCTGCAGTTTACTTGATACATTGGCAGGTAAAATTACAACTTTAAAACCCACTGACAGATCACGAAATCACTGGATCCAAGTAGCCTAGAGCTATGAATTTTTTAACAAGGTTTGGGATAAGTCTGTAAACGCGCGCTAAGGGTTTTGAAAATGTTCCACTCCAAGGATGTTTTTACCCCTAAAGTAAATCTCTGGATCCAAGAAGCCTAGAGCTATGAATTTTTTAACAAGGTCTGGGGTTCACATTAAGTGGAGCACAAAATAGCTTAATTTTATTTTTATTTAATTTGAAAATCTTGAAGCCTGTTGCTGAAATTAAATCGTAGAACAGAGAGCGCTTCATTGTATTTTGTTTCCAACTTCACATTACGCCCTATAGTTGTTTATTCTCCCACAAACAAAGTTTTTTCTCAAAAGACTCAACTTGATTATAAAGGTTATGTGTTATAATATTCTTACCGTGCAGCCGAATATTCAAATCACTGAGGTACCAAAAACAGCCAACCAATAGGGATCGTTGAACTGGTGAACAGACTTTCAATGTAAGTATACTCGATACCTCTAATATAAAAGCTAACTGAGCTGTATCTGTAATAGCAGTGCTCTCATCAAGCGCCACTGAATAAAAAACAAACTTTGAAACATGGTATTTTAGTGTGTTTCCAATATCCTGAGCTATTTCTTCAATTCTTCTGGCCACAGTAACTCCAGATAAGCTAACCTTTGAAAACGGATGCTTTTGTGTCAAGCATAGAATTTCAGTTGCTGATTCCATGCACTGCTCTACAAACTCACCATCCGTAAATGGCTTTGATCGTTTAGCAATTTGTTCAGAAATGATGTAGCTTACTTTAACACTTCATTCACTTTCAGCGTTTAGCAGAGTAAACAAGGATTGTTGATTTTTCAATTTTTTCTTTAAATCTTGCACCTTATCTAATTGAAATTGTCCTTGGATTGCATCCATCTTGGAGGCATGCTTGGTGTCTTTAAATTATATTCTTTCATAACGGAAACAGATTCATTACAAATTAAACAAACTGGTTTATCTTTTACATTTTTAAAACAGTGCAGGTCAGTCCACTTTTCTTGAAACACTCGGCACTCATCAGAAATTTTCCGTTTCTTACTACTAGTAGCCATTATTCACAAAGCATAAACTAACGCTCACTTGCTGGGAGAAATCAGATAATACTGACGCTACAGCACTGCACCGCAGAGAGCCGCAGTTTACTGATCTTGAGTGACAGGGGTACCACACTTGCTTCGCCACTTTAAAAATTCCCTACCTACAGCCTACGTTTAGTGCCCAACTGAACACTGTTTTATACTGTTTTTTGTAAATGAAGTATGATAACATTTAAAAATCAACAAAATGATGCAATCTTCTGAACGCTTTGTTCTTTGTATCATCAGTACATCAAAATAAAACTGTTGTAGTTATCAAAATGCCCTCAAATATGAAAAGAAAAATATGGAAACTAAATTGTTTGGTTGGCCGCAGGTTGAAGATCACTTAGTTTGTCTCTAACTGAAAAACCTTTAACTTGCGCTTCGACATATTGATTCTAAACAGATCACCTTTGAAAGTAACACAACAAAAGGGTTCTAAATTCACTATTGTAACCACAGTATGTACCTTGTCGCTTTCAAGTTCCTGAAATAAGTACATGTTTATTTCTAGAAAACAACAAAACATAATTATGAGATATATAATATAATTATATACTATATTACAATGATAGAAAAAACATAATTTACATCTCATAATAAATCAAATTTATCTGTCCGTGTCTTTAAACAAAAACAAATCATTCAACTCTGTTTTTACATTACAACAATAAATATTTCCTTCGCAATTTGTTCAAATATCTTCTATTAATATACGTTTTTTCTTCTTCATACACTTTGTAATCAATTGTAAAATTATTTATATATATTGATATTTACTAAATCTATACCACGGACGCTTGTACACTGTCTCTAGTTAAAATACAATCGCTAGACTATTACTTAACTTATGTAAAAAGGAATTTTATGAACTTGGTGGAAATAATCTTGCCCATCACTTGGTAAGTTTGACTATTTTTATTTATACAAAAATAAATTAAATTTATGGACAACTCGTACATAAACTTATCGTTCATATCAGCCCAGCTACTTCTTGCAACTTGTATAGTCCCCTCTATTTTTTTTTTATTGGTTTACTTATAAAACAATAAGAAAAATGCTTCGTTCTAATTTTATTGGTTGCTAGGCTGATCACGCCTTATTATTGTGACCTTTTATAAATAACTTTTTTTTAAGTTAAAAGAAAATATAATTATTTTGTACAAAGGTTCCTGATTGTTATCTTAAACACTCCACATTGACTGTCCCCCCCCCATCCCCCAAACATCCCTCTCTCAACACCATATACAGTACCTTACCACTTGTTTAGTGTAATATGCAGAAAAATTAAAATTTCTCTTATAAAAGTAGGGGAATTTCACTTATAGGGGACTTTAGGGTCAAAATTACAGTTATAGAAGGATTTGACCTATACAGATCCTACTTATCCAGACATTTACAATGGCTCAGACTGGATTCTTAACAACAAAAATTGCATTTTGGTATTTAACTTATTTACCAATTTTTAAGTATGTAAAAAATTGTCATTTTTTTACTTTAACCAGTTGGCGGTAAGCATAAAAGATGCGCATGGTAATTGCTGTAAATCCCCAAACGAGTACGCACAGCGTTTGCCGTTTTTGACATTACTCTAAATCTATTTTATTTTGTCAATGCCCTGACATTTACACCAGTATCTTAAACTAAATAGACTTCCTAAATATTTGATTATCACAACACATCTGCTGGTAACGGTATCAGTGTCATCTAGCATGTAAAACAATAACCTGTTTTACCATCTTTATCACATATGTTTAGATGTGTTTTTGGCACACTTTATTACCAGTTAGCTGTGAGAAGAGTAGTTAATGTTGGTGCTTATATGTGGTTGTTTAGATGTGTTTGTTGTAAATTTTTATAAAGATTATATAAACTTTTTAATACCTATGTATATATCCTTGTTTCTAATAATATCCAAGTTAAAACAGTTCTTAAAAAAATTGTTTTGTATTTAAAATATATTTTTTATTTTATTTTGAGTTAAAATAAATAAGTATTTATATTTAAAAAAGTTTTAATTCTTACTCCTTTTTGGTTTGTTTTTGGTAAAAGTGCGCACTTGCCAACAGATTAAAAGAAAAAGACAACCCGTTTGAATTATTTAATGGAAGTTATGAAGAACATGAAAATGAGCACTGTTTGTATGTATTAACTGCGAAGATTTTGAGTCAATTTTATTAACCATGTATTTATATTGCTAAAATTATTCATTCAAATAATATTTGTTACTCTAAATATTTTTTAATCAAGAATAAGTAATAAACTAAATCTATTTACAGATATTGACGAATGCAGTTCCAGTAATGGTGGATGCCAGGACGTCTGCGTGAATTCTCCAGGCAGCTTCTCTTGTGCATGTAGGTTAGTAATATACTTTATAGCTTAGAATTTTGTTTAATGAGCCTCAGAAATAACCTGTTTTAAAGTTTATTACTCCTCACCTAGTGTTTAGAAATTTACCTATTACAGTACGCTTTCTAGGAAACAAAAATGAAAACTTTTTTTGCAAAACTAACTTGTTCAGTTATAATATCTGATAAGAAACTATATTAAAATTATTGTCAAGTTTGTGAGACTGTATTTTAGATATGCATAGACAAAATATTTCAAATATTTAGACTGTATATACATTTGAAATTACAGTTTTTAAAATAATTTTAACAAAAAATCATGCTAGCGCTGTTCCATGTTGACAAACCATGTTGAAGAGTTAAACAACTGATCATATTAAATATATTCTGTATTATAAAATAATGGCACCATAATAATAAAGTGTGATTTATAGAATAAAATTGTGTATCCAAATTCCCACACAGGCTGGATAAACGAGGGCTAGATAGTCACAAGCCTACTGTATTAGATAAATTTTACCTCACTTCAACTTCCATAACGATTAAAATGCTTTGGGAGATCAATTAAAGTACCAGTGCAGTTGTTATTGTTCCTTACAGCTAAGACCTTACTGTTTCCTTTTTCTTAGCCAGCTCTGCAATGGCTTTGTGATGAATTATATTAAATATAAGAGTTATGTACAAAACGTTTTTGTTTTAAAAAATAAACTGTTACAACAGTCATCCTCTGAGGCAGTTTTTTTTTTAAATCACTACCAAACGATCCAATAAATTGTGATTCAAAACAAGTTTATTTTTAGGCATGCAGGATTTATGCCATTTTATGGTAAATAGAGTTTTTTTTAATTAAATAATTTAATTCAAATTTTTATTTTTTGTCAAGGAGATAGATGGTAAAAAGTATCGGATATTTGTTGTATCTGATACTGATCATGTTGTATCAGGTACAGACAAATCTCATGTGTTTGTCTATATAGGCTGAATCTCTAACTAAAATATTAATACTTGTATCAGGTGCCAGCCAGTATCAGTTACATATTCAAATAAATCCTGTTACAACCCACTTCTACTAAAGTTGATAGATTATATGGACCATGCAGTTTCTTTTCATCTCAAATTTTTAATTCATATTATTTACTGTGTATTTAGCACTGGCTACAGCCTAATGACAGACGGGCGTACATGTACTGATGTTGATGAATGTAAAGAAAACCCTCGCATCTGCAATGGAGGCAAGTGTACCAACACGAAGGGAGGATTCATGTGTCATTGTGTTGATGGATTGGTTCCTGGCTCGGACAGTTCCTCTTGTTTAGGTTAGTAATGTATATTTATTTTTACGGTAATCCTGTGCAACATTATTTAGAGGATACAATTTATGTTTTAAAAGAAAAAGTTTGTTAAAAATTTCAAGCTGTAAACTCATACAGATACACTTTCAAAAGTCCCTTACCACACTTGGGAATAAACAAAATAACAAAAAACAAAAATTTTTGTCAAAAGTAAAATGTTTATTCCTATTAGACCCTTATAGCTATTACAACAACAAAGTTGTCATCTTCAGAGGGAATCTTAACAAAGACTAAATTAAAACTATTTACAACTAAAGTGACCAGTTTCTCTACCCCACTCCTCTGGTGCATTGACCTATCAACAATAGGGTTGACAGTTCAAACACCTGTACTGTTACCTGGAATGGGGAAGGCCCAATCCTCTAACAAACAAAGATGTTTTAAAATTTACAATATAATCATCCCTAAACTAATTATCTAAACATATTAACTAAATAATAATAGTAGATACAAATTAAATTTTTTTTTTATATATATATATATATATATATATATAATGATACATGAATATAAACTATGCTAATCTATTATCATAACATATTAAACAAAAATACGAATAATACACGCTATGTTACAAATTCTATTAACATATTAAAATGAGATACAAATGTTTACTTTTACAAGAATAAAAAATAAAAAAAATTAAAAAAAAAAAAAAAATAAAATTTAATTTTAAAAAAACCACTAAGCTGAAAATACCATAACAACATAAAAAGGTTAATCTTTAATAATAGATACAAAAATAAATTTTTTTACATGAATCATAAGAATGTTGCTAAAAAATTCTATTAATATAGTAAACCAGCATATTAATGATAAATAAATGATAACTTTCACATAAATTATTTAAAAAAAAAACTATTCTAAGAAATCTATTACTTAACAACCTAAAAGGTCTATCTTGGTTGTAACAAAGAGAACAAGCATGAATTAGGAATAGGGCCTTTGTCAGAATTTAATAATTTTGAATTTTCAGTCTTAGCAATTAATATGCTTTCATAGCTATTTAATAATTTATTGGAATTCACTTTTTTTAACAATTTTAAATTTTTAAGGTCTGTGTTATGGTTAGTTTCTAATAGATGTTCCGCTATACTAGATTTTTCTGGTCTGTCGTATTTTAAATGGGCCAAATGTTCTTTAAACCTAGTCGTGATTCTTCTCTTTGTTTGGCCAAGATAAACCTTGTCACAATCATTACATTTGATTTCATAAATTCCTGAACTCTCTAGGTCCGGAATTCTGTCTTTTGTATTGCCAATTAAATTTCTTATGCTATTCTGGCTTTTGTAGGCTATTTTGAAATTAAATTTTTTAAGGATGTTGTCTAAACCCTTGGTAAGGTTACGGTCAAAGGGTAAAGTAAAAAAATCTTGTTTTTTGGTTGGTTTCAGGTTGGAGAGTTGTGGATATGTTTCTATTATGTTTAAGTTTTTGTTTCCTAACAATGTTTTCCACAATTTTGGTATCAAATCCATTATGCTGGGCTATCATTTTAATGTTATTTATTTCATTCTTTAAACGTCTATTTGTTAGGGGTATTGTAATAGCTCTGTGGACTAAACTATTGAAAGCTGCTAATTTCTGACTATTACAGTGGTTAGAACTACTTAAAATAAATCTATTGTTATTTGTGGGTTTCCTATAAATATCAAATTCAATTCTATTTTTATTTAATAAATACCACAAAACTTATACACAAAACATCCAGGAAAGGTAATCTATTGTTTTGTTCTATTTCATGGGTGAAGTTAATTGAACCATGTATTTTATTGAGTTCACAGATAAAGTCATCTATTTTACATATATTAAGGTCAAACACTGCAAACACATCGTCAACATATCTTAGCCATACCCTTGGAAAATACACTAAATTATTTTTTAACTTTTCTTCAAATTTATGCATAAAAATTTCAGCAAAAAAGGGGGACAGGCTATTACCCATTGCTGTACCTTCTAATTGGTGATAATATTCATTGTTAAATTTGAAAAAATTCTTATTCATACTAATGCCTGTTAGCCTAACATATTCATTAATTTTTTTAGGTTCTACGTTATTAAATTCTAAAAATTCTTTGAGATAATCTAAAGTTTCTTTAATAGGTATGCTGGGGAACAACGAACTTACATCGAAAGAAACTAAAATTTCACTGTTTTTTAACTTAATATTTTTCACTGAATTGACAAATTCTAAATTGTTTTTAATAGAGAAAGCTAAATTACCTTTTTGTTTTTTCTTAATTTTTGTGAACTCATCTGTTAACCATTTTGATAGTGGATCAGTTGGTGAATCAATGCACGAAACTATTGGTCGCATTGACTTGCCTTCCTTATGGATTTTGGGCAGGCAGTACAATCTAGGTAACGTTGGATTCGGGATGTGGAACTTGTAGACCTCCTTTGGTGGTATAACCGACGTACAATTCTTAATGGTTTCCTTGGTTGTACTAATCCATTTGTTTAAGGGGTTTCTTGTTAGTTTTTTGTAAGGTCCTTTTTCCAACAAGCTAGTCGCTAAACTGGTCACTTTAGTTGTAAATAGTTTTAATTTAGTCTTTGTTAAGATTCCCTCTGAAGATGACAACTTTGTTGTTGTAATAGCTATAAGGGTCTAATAGGAATAAACATTTTACTTTTGACAAAAATTTTTGTTTTTTGTTATTTTGTTTATTCCCAGGTGTGGTAAGGGACTTTTGAAAGTGTATCTGTATATATTGTCACCACAGTGCTCTGGTCTTTGTTTGTAAACTCATTTTAATAGTTTTTAGCACTTTTAATATGTTTTCAAAAAAAAAAGTTACTTTTATTTGTTATAACACATTGAATGGTTTTTATTAAACTCTGATAACCATTCTATTCCTAAAACGCTAAGGGTTTTTGGTAAACATGTTGCAGGTACATTTTTAAAAAACGTAAAACAATTTGGATATAAATTTTATATATCATTTTACTCACAAAACTGCAAATAACATATTTATGTAAAGTTTTAAAACAGTGGAAACATGATAACTCAAATTTTTGCAATTCTCCTTCAACTTCCCATAGCCCCCAATGCTAATTTTCCCTCTATAAGTAGAATATTTTAAAGAAAGAACCTTGATAAGATGAATTTTGTAGTTTTAATATTTTTTTCAGTAGTTCTGCATTGTTACTGACTTCTTTTAGCGACTCTTAAGCAACTTCCATTTGCCATTGTTTTTGTTTAAAATTCAACAATTTTGCTGCCACATGTTTCGTACTTAAAACGTCAAAAAATTCATGGCATGAGCCAATTGATATGCCATCATCTTCAGCGACTTCTCTGATTGTGATTTTACCACGTTTTCATTGGTTGTTGATGTGCTGGGACGTCCAGGGTGCTTGTCATCTTCAACCTCTTTACAGCCTTCTTGGAAACTCTTGTTTTACTCATACCGGACTCACCAAAAGAAATATTAACATTTCTATAACTTTGCTCCACTTTATTCCATTTTTATAGTAAAATTGACTGCAAATTCTCTAATCTATTTTTTAAAGACATGAATAATTGCTGATTGTACCGAAACACATGTAACCTTTTTGTCAGCTGACATCAAGACTACTTATACCATATGGTTAACAATGTACAGATACTTTGCAGACATGTTTACCAACACAACAACGAAACAATCTGGCATATCGGAATAATATAATCTGCGAAATTTAAAAAAAAATCGTTATTTTTTCAACAAACCTTGTATATTTATTTAAATTGTGACAGCGCTGTGTTCTTTTTGGCCAAATTCTGAGTTTTATCAACAATTAAATGGGCACCAGAGAACATATTTTACAATTAGTGAACTAAATTATTTATCAAAAAATGTCTGTTAAATAAAAATTGGTATAGTAGTTTCTGATAATATTTTTAGTATTGAGATTATTTTATTATTTACGAAGAGGATGGCTGATAGTAAAAAGCTAGTTGACAAAAACTTAAAATTTGGTTGTAAACTTTACACCTGAACTAAATTTCTCAAATAATTTAATGAGAAAGTTAAGAAATTATTGGTAATAAATAATTCAGTGTTTAAGCTTAATAAATAAATCAGTTGAAATTTATTATGATTTTACAGGATGGTTCTGAAAGACTAGGTAATACCATTTTATTATTTACTTTGTAGCAGATAAAAACCATGCAGTTAGATCACCATGGGTGATTTTGGCATACAAACTAAAGAGTAATTATCCCACAAAACTACCTGAGGTCCTTGGAATTCTCACCAGAACCAGGATGTCCTTACTTTGAAGATACTTATATTTTGGTTCTATAGCTCTAAACTCATTTGACTGACTGCACTCTTACCAGAACACTTGTTCAATCTCCCTGCATATATCACAATAATAGAGTCATCCTATTGCAGAGCCTCTTTACAGCTATGTAATATTTTGTGTTGTTTAACCCGGGAGAACTCGCACTAAATTTAGAACGTGATAACTCGCACACGGTCTTTTGCACCGCAATCGTATCAACTTAACCATCCCATTTATTTTAAATGGTTTAGAATAAATTTATTTATTTTTGACAAATATTATTATTTCGTTAGTACTCTATTAAGGACTTTTTGATAGGTTATAAATATATTATTTGCAGGTTATGATGTAGGAAATATAAATAAATACACTATTTACAAAGTAAACCATTTATTTATAAAACTAATATTGAAACTTCGTCACGTAATTTATATAAACTAAAAAATGTATTTATATAAATGACAAGCTGTATAAAGAGTTCTTATACAAAAACAATTAAAAAATATTATCAAATGAAAAAGCTACTAACTGAATACACTGTTTACAAAGTAAACCATCTATTTACAAAACTGTAGTATTAAAATATAGAGTTACGTAATTTGAATAAACTGAACGTAATTGATATAAATGACAAATTATATGAACCGTTCTCATACAGTCCCAATTAAAAAATACATTATCAAAAATAAAAAGAGTTAATCACTAAACACACTATTTACAAAATAAACCATTTATTTTAAAAATTGTTCTTTTGAAACACATAGTCACGTAATTTTAATAAACTGATAGTTATTTATATAAATGACAAAGTAGATAAACATTTTTTATACAAATGAATACATCATACAATATCAAATAAAAAGAGCTACTCACTCATCTCTTCCTCTCTGTCACTTCTAGCTTCTACACCTGCACATCTGACACAAGTAAACGAAGTATGCTCTCGGCAAATAAAAACGTTACATTGAGCACATGATGTTTTGGACTTTCGATTTTTCTTTCGGTCACAGAATGCACAACGTCCTTGAACTTCTACTTCACGTCTTCTATTTGGCCTATCTTCTTCCTTTTCCATAAGTTGCCTCAGCCTGAATCTTACATCTTGCCGGAGGCTTCTCACAGTCAAACGTTGTTCTAATAGATCTTTGCACAGATCCGTGGATAAACTTTTCAAAAATTCTCGGCGATTTAATTTTTCATTTCCTACGTTTGTTGTAAGGATAATATATGCATTTATACCGGGCTGTGTTCAATAGGGAGTAAAAGATTGTGAGGCTCCACCGGTTACTTGTCCTGGATACTGAGTAGGTGCATTTCATTTCGTCGTGTACGTCTACCCCACCTTTGGTTAAATTGTAGAAAGTTAAGATCTCAGGTTTGCAAGCTTCTCCTGAACTAGCATCAATAGTATCACAGTTACTATGCGTAGTTGAAACTAACAATACTACCTTGTTATTCTTAGGAACATAGGAAAGCATTGTTGTGTCTTCTTGGAATCCAAAATTGGTGCTGTTCAAAGGTCTTAACTTAGCTTCCAAAAACAAAGGTGGAATTTCCTTTTTTTTTTTTTTTATTGTTCCTACCAGGGTTAAGTTGTGGGTTTTGAGAAGTTCCTTAGCAAGGGGCATGGACGTATACCAATTGTCAGTTGTGATATTACGTCCACTCCCTGACAGAGGTCTAATCAATCTTAGAACTATTTCTTTTCCACTGTTGTCCACTTCATAGCGCCTGTTAGGTTGTCTGCCTGGGTAAATCTCCATATTATAAGCATAGAAGGTTCGATCATCTGCTAAAACAAACAGTTTCAAACCATACTTAGCGGGCTTGTTGGGTATATATTGTCTAAATTGATATCTACCACGAAATGCCTCCAAAGACTCATCAATAGTGACATATTCACTAGGACAGTAGTTGCCTATGCATTTAGCAACAAAACTTTCGAATATTTCTCTGATAGGTCCTAACCTATCTTCTTTTCTTCTTTCTTCACGGTCAGTAATATTATCAAATCGTAGGGCACGCAATAAAAATGTAAACCTACTTATTGACATGGTTAGTCTGAACCTTTCAACATCTGTGCCATCACTGGCCCACAAATCTTTCAAATTTGTATGATTACCTTTTATCGTACCTGCCAAGTAGAGAAGCCCAATTACGGCTTTTAGTTCTGTAATACCCATGTCCTTAGCGTCTCTCTCACGGGAAAATTGATTCTATTATCTCTGATCCAAATATTTGTCTAGTCTACAATCTTCAGAAGGTCTTCTTCTGGGATTAATAAATGCCATGCTTCAATCGGAGTCTTCACATGTTTTGCTTGACGGATTGGTCCCGGTAAATGTGTCACTATGTTTCTCCTTTGACGACGCCCTCTAGCTGGATTTGATTTTGGAAAGTAATTCCAGTTGGTAGTTTGATCTTTTCCAATGTATTGTAATTGGGAATTAGGGACTACATTTACATTCCCAACCTGCCCTTCAATTGGTTCCTCGATCATTTCTTCTTCTCCGGATTGACTAGTGTCAGAGCTATGATCACTTACGAGTACATTGTCCTCCTCATCGTCTTCCTGTTCACCTTCAAAATCAGTATTTACGTTTTCATCAGGAAAAAGTCTACATATGACTACGTCTCTTTCAAATCGAAGTGATTTGTTTATATCAGGATCCTTCTCTACACTATCTAATAACCTCAAAATACGATTTTCTTCGTTCCTTTCCATTTTACAGACACAAAACTGTTAGTTTCTTGTTCAAAAACCAATTACGTTATCACTCGCACAAGAAAAAAAGCACCGCACAAATACAAACACCAAACCTCGCACGCGGAATATTGCACCGCAGCGTAATAAATTACTTCCCATCGACACAGTAGAGTCTGGCAAACTGAAACTGGTGTTAGTGGCGGGAGGGGGATGTCACAAGGAACAAAGTCATGGCTGGCCTTGAGATTACGACGCGCCCCTCACCAGTTGTGCCAACTTATATTGACCTGTGGTTCTTAACCCGCCATGCGAGTTCTCCCGGGTTAAGTAAATTATTTTTTGTTGTTAAAATTCTATCTTTCATAATTCATTGCAGGATCCTTTTACAGCTCTGTAATATTTATTTTAATTGTTGTTAATTGTAATTTACCATAGTTTGTAATCAAGGATAAAATAAAGCAAAAGCTTAAAGTTTCAAATATTTAATAGTGTAAATGAGCTACAATTGTTTCGCCTTGCGGCATCGTTGGACAACTGATAATTTACAGGTATAGACAACTATTTAAACATAAGTACAGGAAACTGAAATACAATAGAGAAATCGGGAAAGGTAGGGGATGACCTAGCAGGTAGATAAAGGTTAATGAACTATGTTACGGATGGGTTTTAGAAGAGGTGACGAATTTAATACAATTTGGTCATTTAAGTTGAGAATAGGCCTAAGTGAAATAGATCTATTTATTTCTAAACATTCTAAATTATTTAATCTATTACTTTTATTTTCTATATGTAAGAGTTTAGCATTCAATTTCGGATCAAAACTATGACCCGAGTCCAAAAGGTGGTTAGCAAAGTTAGAGTTTCTATAGCCATATTTCCAGCTATTTACATGTTCTTTAATTCTAACTTTTATAGATCTACCTGTTTGACCTATGTACTCAGAGTCACAATCTTGACAAGATATTTTATAAACTCCACTATTTTCTAACATTTCTTTTTTATCTTTATTATTCACCAACATTTTCCCTGGATTTTTTGAACAATAAAAGGCAACTTTACGATTACATTTAGTTGAAATAAGGTTACTGATTTCATAACTAGTTCTGTTGATATAAGATAATTTACAATATCTAACTATTTCAATGTTCTCGTTATGGGAACAGTAGACTAAATTTTCAGCTCTACGCTTTAACTTTTTTCTTAAAATATTATCTATTAAACTAACCTCAAACTTATTATAACAGCAATTTGTTTAACGACATTCAGTTCATCATAAAAGTCATTAGGTGAAAGAGGTATACTAATAAGTCTATGTACCATGCTGTGAAAAACAGCATGTTTATGGCTGATACGATGGTTAGAATCAGCAGGTATAACTGTATCTGTATAAGTAGGTTTTCTGAAAATTTTAAATTTATGATAACTATCACTGATATTAATGTTAAGGTCCAAGAAATTAATGCTGTTATTGTTACCCATTTTCATAGTGAACTGAATGTTGCTATTTACAGAATTTATGGTTTTAAGGAGAGAGTCTAACTGTCTATTAGTGCCACTAAACAAACACAAAACATTGTCAACATAACGGTACCAATAAATTATATTTTTAAATAAAGGATTGTCTTTACCAAATAAATTATTTTCGAAATCAGCCATGAAAATTTCTGCTAGAAGAGGTGACAAAGGTGAACCCATTGCCAACCCTTCTATTTGTTGGTAAAATTTATCGTTAAATTTAAAATAATTATATTAAAAAATAAATATTTGAAACTTTAAGCTTTTGCTTTATTTTATCCTTGAATATGGAGTTTCAACAAGAAATATCTGCTATTACATTAAAATAGTTTGTAATTGTTAACTTGTTGCAGGGCCATTTTACAGTCTTGTACTATGTTATGTTGTTGTTTATTTTCGTTTTTTATCTAGTTTTCATTTAATTATCTTCAATGTGTTATTTCTAAATTTTTTGTAGGCGATAATGACCCAAATGGTTTTTTGCCTTAAAACTAAAAAAAAAAGTCATTCTTCGTATCTATTATGTTGAGATAGTGCACTGTCAACAGACCTGCCCCCAACCTAAGGTTCCCCTTGTTCTTTTGCCTTATCAGAAGTTTTTGCCATTCTTCTACCATGTCTAAAATGTATCCATGAATTTCATCTACCTTAGTGCTTAGGTAAATACCTATTGTAACACTTTTAAAGTTCCAAAATGCATTTGTTTACTGTCAAATAACATATAGAAAACAAGGGAATCCAGCTGTTGTTAGGTTAAATCCAGATCAGACTATGAAAGCCTAAGTTAATATTTATGACTACGTTAGTCAAGTTAGTGCCATCGCTTGATCTTTATTATTAACATATGTTTGTCATGGTAAACAAATATTTGTTTTATTAGGTCTGGCTACGTGACTATATATATATATATATATATATATATATATATATATATATATATGTAGTCACCTGTTCAAACCTATTTCTCATGATTCTTCAATCATACAACATCATAATATTAAGTTGTAATGTGCATGCATCATATATATAGTCACCTACCCAGACCTAATGAAACAAGCGGTCACACATTGATGAATGCAGTTATAAATATTAACATAGGCAGTTGTAACCTAAACTGAATTTCTTACTTTTATATTTCTTATTTTCTACTAAACTAATGTATTTTTTAATTTAAAACATGGCTTCCAGCATAATGTGATTTGATTGTTTGAATATAAGGTAAATAATTAACAATTTCATAGCAAAATCTGATGACGATGTACAATAGGTACGTACCAGTGTTTTTTACAACCTCATGCTACAAGTAGTCTCCTGCATGTTTAATCGGGATGTCTGCCTCTTCACATGGTCAAGTGCAACCCTCTTTTCTAACTCTTCAGCTTTCTCATACTTCACAGTGACTCAGCATCCATACCAGACTCGCCTTTCCTTCCCACTATTTGTTGAGTGCCCGTTTGTACTTCCACAAACAAGGTTCCAATGCTTTCATGGCTGCCTGACGGTTGGTGTAAATCACATCCTTATATTAACTCTCCTTGCCATAAATTTATGACTTTTTATTGAAAGATTGTATTGTATTCCCCTTAAAGTAAATGAATAACTCCAGCTTCAAACTTTATGCGTACAAACCTGCTCCAGTTACTTCATTGCCAACAACCATCTGTGTATCATACCATTTTACTAAAACACTTCTCACATTGGTAACTATGATATCCAAAACTTCTTTCTCCTTGAACTTTTTCAAACCTGTATGTATCTAAGCAGCAATCCACCCCTCCCAATAACACAATAAATCTTATTCCTGCGATAACAGAATTATTCTTACATTTGTTCAAAATAAACAGAAAAGTTGTATGAAACATATTACAACTGTGTGTTGATTCATTTAAAACTTGAATATTTCACTAATAAGATTTCAATTTTTATTTGGATAAAATGCGGTGTATTAAGATTATACTAAATATAAAAGTTTTATACGGTAACTTAAATGTTTTTTGTATCATTTTGTTTATTTAAAATGTTTAACCAATATTTTGTATTACAGTCAAATAAATTAACCATACACTTGTTACAGATGTAAACGAATGTGAAAGTGGGAAAGATGTTTGTGGTAACGGTGAGTGTGACAATACAATTGGTTCTTTTATTTGTCGCTGTGAGGATGGATACTCTGTGAAACCCAACAAGAGTCCAACGTGTACGGATGATGATGAGTGTAAATTGGAAACCTACGACTGTGACGCTAACGCTGTCTGTATTAATAATCCTGTAAGTAATTGTAGAATAATCCTGTGTAGTGGAGTAGGTGTTGTTAATTAATTAGTTGAGTGGACGGCACATGGGTTCCTAAAAACTATATTTTAAACTGGTGATGTCATTTAGTTGTGCCCTCAGTAGTATCAAAATAAAGAACATTTGCATTATCACAAAAAGTATGGGTTAGGTTAGGTTAGGTTGATGTCATTTAACTGTGCCCTAAATACCATCAAAATAACATATTCATTATCACAAAAAGTATAGTGTAGGTTAGGTTGGGTTAGGTTAGGTTGTTGTCATTTAATCGTGCCCTAAATAACACCAAAATAAATAACATGTTCATTATCACAAAAAGTATAGGCACATAGCATATGAAGATAGGTACTTTTTTTTTAAGTTGAAAATTGTAACCACTATTTTCAATTTTTAAAAGACAAATTGAATTTTTTATCAAATCTTAAGATGTTTTATTCACGAATGTACTTAATTTGTATAGTAATAGTTTAAAAAATGAGTATCTTCAATACACTGTGAATCTTATAACATAAAAAGTCAAAATTCAGACTTTGTAGTGCTCAATCAGTACTTCACCGATTGGGGAAATAATTATTTCAGCTGTTGCAACTCAGTAGCAGCATTTAAAACTGGTAAAATATTTAAAGGTTTAATACTGTCATAAACAATAAACGGAACATTCTATAAGACTATTTTTTGTGTAGAAGTATTTTTATTGTAAAAAAAAATATATATATATATATATAAATTTTCTTCCACTCTGTATGAATTTACTCGATTTCTTGGTTTCAAAAATTTTGAAACTAACATATTTTTAATTTTTCAAAAAAATTATCACAAGAAAATACAGATTTTTATTTAACAAAATTATGAATGCTATCACACGCCATAACGAGATTATGCAACGGAACGCATATGGAGAGAACAACACCTGTCACTTAAATGTTGAGTCACGGCTAATTCTCGGTAAACAAATGTAGGGCTACCAATGAAACAAATGTAGTACCAAAAAATACTCATAGTCTAAAAAATACATGGAAAATAATTTTAAACTATTTTTAAAACATAAAGCCTTAGAACATTTAGATGAATACTAGAAGGCCATGCACAATATGAAACTTGCATTATTATTTTCAGACAAAAATCTTATTTAATTGTGTATTTCAATATTCATAGCTAGAGACGAATGATTCACAAATACATATAAAGTGTATTTGATAATGATCTATCACCTTATGTTGTAACTAAGTCAATAATTCATACCAAACTACAGCATCCGGAATGGTTCCATAAGTCGGAATTCAGTTATGCAAGTGCCAAACGATTCCGTAAGTCACTGCCAATAAGTTAAGGCATATTAAAAATTCTATAAATCATTTTCTTGTTCTGGTTTTTGGAGATAACCATGAATTTTAAGTTTTAACAAAAAACTAAATTTGAGAAAAATCCTTTTAGGGCTCAAATTGAACAATTTGAGCTTTGTAATGTACAACACAATTAAAACATTAAATTCGAAAAAAAGTCAAATTTCATATATTTCCTATGGTGTTTTGTGAATAACTGGAGATAAGTTAGAGATATGAAAAAAGATATTAGGCCACTGAACTTGGCATTAAAAAAAAATGTTAAATCATGTTTAAAAACACCTGTTATTTTTAAAAAAAATTTACTCTAATCCAATATGGTGGCTGAAAATTTTAACACATCACAAAATGTAGTACAAATAATTATACACAAACTTCATTTAGACGAAAACTGTGGGGAAAAGTAAGGGGTTAGAGACTTTTATGTTCGCTCCTTAGATACAATAGTAAATTAAGATTTTTTTATACATAAAAATAACCTTTTGTTTATAATTTTTATTTATATTCAGGGATCTTACAGCTGCAGATGTCAAGATGGCTTCACAGGGAATGGTATCAACTGTAGAGATATCAATGAATGTCTGACCAACAACGGCGGATGTGATCAGAATGCACAGTGTATCAATTCTGATGGATCCTTCAAGGTATGTTTAAGACCGGAACTGATGAAATCTTTATCAAATTAGAGACTCAATGTGTGTAGATATTAATATAATTTTAAAAAAGAAGCTTTTTTAAAAATTACATAAACACTCTATCACAGTTCTCCGTTTGAAGCATATAATCGTTTATATTTACTTTTATTTTTTTAATGTCTAATATGTAGTAAACCAAATCCTGGTCACCTACCTCGAAGTTAGATTTTGCACATAGTATACAACCTGAGTCGTCTCAATGCAGGAGATTTTAGTAATCCATGCAGTGGTACTTTTTGGAGGTGTTTTATTAAGCGCTTGCAAATGTTTATTCAAATATTTATATTTTATTTATACGCGAGTCATTATAAGACTCCACTACTAAAAACACTATGGATTTACTAAAAAAACTATTAAAAGAATTAAAGAAAAAATAATCACAGAATTAACTTATAAAAAATTAGTTGATAAACATACACACTCACTTATCTTTCAAAAAATATAAAAACATACCAACAAAATAACAGTATAATCTTTAAGCTTAATTTAAACACAATGATTCACTATTATCTTTCCAAAATAGAACTAAAATTATAAATAAATGAGAAAAATACTATAAAAACATTGTGTAAAAGACAAAAAATTCTTGTTTATCACAGTAGCATTTACAGCTAAGATTTAAACAGCTGATTAACAAAGAAACACTTGTTTTTAGAATTTATTTCTAACTAATAAAATGCACTGGGTTCAGGCAGACTGTTAGTAATGATAAACATAGTATTTTAATTTCTTCAAATCGTCCCAAATATAGCCGGTAGCTGACAGACTACTGCCATATGACCAGCGCTCAGTAATCTGCAAATACAGCGGGTAAAATTATGTGATTGCTGCTCGGTAAATCATGTTAGAGTTTACTGATATGGGAAACAGACAAGAGGATAAAAGGGGTACAGGAAATTCTGTTTTTTTAAACTTTTATATTGGTATGCACTAGAGTTAATAGGCCATATCATTGTCATGTCATACAGTAAAAAATATTTTTCATTTTTAAATATAAAACAACATTATTTTAATTCATGTATAATTCATTTTGTTATAGTTAATTTTAATTCAAATAAGGAACAGCATGATTTAATTACGTAGAGGCACAACTTGTAGGTTGCTTTATTTCATTTCATTTTATTTACAGCCATTAACATATACAAAATCTGTAGTCAAAAACTACACAGACAATAAAATTAATAGAGTAAAAAACAATACAAAACAACTAAGATGTCACAAAAATAGAAAATATTTGATTAAAAAGCGACATTAACACAATATACTTATAATAAAACACAATTTTTTATTTTGTAACTTCCACTTTTTATTAGTTTAGCCAACCAATGATTTCGCCTGCTAAGGCATTGACGAGACTGTATTACATTGATTGGCTAGACTAATAAAAGGTGAAAGTTACAAAATAAAAAATTGTGTTTTATTATTTTGAAACATGGAATTCCACCAAGAATCTTCGGTCTCAACAGTAATGAAAATCAATATACTTATACTATAAATTTAATAGAAACCTTAAAATAATAATATAAAGAACAATATAAAAACCTGAACCGTTATGAGTGAAATAGGCAGACATTACCACTTATGGCTGAACTTGCGGAATAGAAGGACATAAAATGTGTCGTATGCTGTTTTTAGAATTGTTAATATTTGGTTTTTTTCATATAAACTCTGGAAGTTTGTTAAATAGACAACCCCAGCCTGTGATTTAAGCTTTCAATAAATATTAGGCCTATGCAGCTGATAACGTAACAAATTTGCTCTTCTTGTAATGTGAGAATGCAAACTTCTATTACAGACTGGTGTAATAGTCCAATATGAAACAACTGTTTCATAAATGTATAAATTCAGGAATGTTAAAATTTCTAAATTCATGAAAGTTTAGATTTTATATGGACAGGAGACAGAGACTTACCTTGGAAAGTGGTTCTTGGTATTACCTAATAATACACACAATAAAACACTAAAGTTCAGAAATAGTTTCATGGGAGGCATTTACCACCACTGTTGATCATTTAGCACTACCCAGTGGACACATACAGCTTAAAATATTCTGTGGACGTGGTCAACCATAAGCAATTAATCATATCTTATCGAATAAACAATGTGGAAACAGAACAATCTCTTCAACTGGTGGACTCAATGGACTTCATAAATTTTAACATTTTCTTGCATCTACTCGAACCAGTAAGCAAGAAGTCTGATGCGCAGGGAAAATAGCTCAAATCGCTTTAAAAACTTTGAATTACTTATACCATTCAGACTCCTGGATATGGATCTAGAATGGAGGGAGAAATTGGAGCTGGAATATATTGTAGTCATTATTTGCAATACTTTGCTTTGAGTAGTAACTCTACAGAGTTTGAAGCACTCAACAGTTGATTGTGAGCCCATGGCTATACATGAATATAGTTGTCTTGGTTGACTCTTAATCACCTCTGCAAGCAGTAGTCAATAATGATGGACAAGGATCACCTACTGATCTGCAAGGGTCTGGATAGAGAGAAACAAGGACGAAGGGACTTTTCTGGACTTTATTGGGAGTCGAGATCAAGAGGGTGTGAGCCAAAAGGCACCAGAAGAAGGAGAAGTTCAGAAATATTTTGTAAACATTGTTCACTTTCTCAATCAGAAGACTTTATGAAGTATTTTGAAGAAGGAATAAGAAGTATTTTTAGTCTTCATTTTATATTCTCTACTGATTGAAAAAGTGAACATTATTTACAAAATGTTTTTTTTTGTGAATTTTGCTATTTCTGTAGTACTAGGTAATACCAAGGACCACACTCCAAGGTAAGTCTGTGTCCCCTATCCATACAAAATCTAAACTAATAAGCTATGTGCCCTATTAAACTCTACCCTAAATTCAAGAAAGCTTAGACATGATTCTAATTTTTTTAAATTCAACAATAACTCTAATAATTCTTTTTTCAAACGCTCCTTTACATCTCTGAAGAGTTATCCCCATATATTACAAATTTCTTATTACAAAAATATCTGAGCAAATTTTCATGCATCAATACGGATGTTCTACTTTACACTGCTTTCAATAACATGACTCAAAAATTTAACACTGTTAACCTTATTAATAACATTATCTCTTAATATTATATTATTGGAGTTAACTGATACTCTGCTTCAAGTCATAACACATAAAACAGTTTTGTCTTCAACAATAAGTCTTGCCATCAGCATATTAAACTAAATTACCAGTATTTAAATATCTTGACAAAAACACTAATAATTTAAGTTTGAACATTTCATTCTTCCTTGTTTTATACAAATACTCCATTTTCATTAGCCTAGTGTATTTAAAGAAATATATTAAGCAATGACAACAAAATTTATTTAAATTATTTAAATTTTCTGAAAAGTTTAAATGAAAAATAAAATGCCCTTCACATAAAAATATCATGTTAACTTGGTTTTTATATGTCAAACAGTTTCGAATATGAATCCCCATTGTTATGTCGTATCAACACACACTCTGTATCAATAACAATTTTGCTGTAAAAAATCTACTTACTGTGTTTATTATATTTTTTCTATTGATACATATGCAAAAGGTTCATTCACTATTTATTCTAATCGTTAGTAACGATTTCATTACATTACTGCCTTCATTTCTTAACCTAACTTTTTATTTTATAATTGACAGTGCGTATGTGACTCTGGTTTCCGTGGAGATGGTTATACATGCCAAGATGTGGACGAATGCACTGAGAATCCGAGTCTATGTGAGAACGGACATTGTCTCAACTATCCTGGATCATTCCGATGTGAATGCGAAATGGGATTCATGCATCCGGACGATAGAAGTGAAACAGCTTGTGTGGGTATGTATAGTTTTATTTGGCAACAGTCGATAAGTGAAACAAACACATACAACATTTAACAAAAGAATGTTTCAACAATTAAGTTGTCATCTTCAGTGATTTAGTAATATAACTTTGTTAAAGAGAAACAACGATAGGGATTATTGTTGAAATTTTTTTTTTTAATTTGTACGGTATTACCTTTTCTGTGCAATTTGTGTCTCGGCCACCGGACAATTTTTTGATTCCTGACCTAATAACTCAAAATTTTTTATATCTAAATTTTTTTTTCACTACACAACTAAATTCTATGCACCTTTCTGAAGGAAATGATAATTTGAAGTTGTCTTTTCCATGATATTACTATTTTTTGTGATTTTTTTTTCAAATTAGGCCTAACCTTTTTCCGTTAAAACAATTTTTTTTTAATCAACTATTATTCAAAATTATATTACAAAACTTTTGTATCTTGAAAAACAGTGCAGTGATAACAATTTTATTTTGGATGATTCAGGTTTTTCTAAAAAATGTTCCATTCATTTTTTTGATACCTAACATACTTATTCAAAAACTGTTTAAAAAAAAAAAAAAAGTATTACATAGATAAATTCTACGCATCTTTCTGAGACTAATGATATCTTATAAGTTTGGTTTTGTATAAAAATAATATATTTTATTAATTTTTAAACAAACGAAGAAAATTAACATGTACCATTTGAGCCGGTTGAAGGGTTAAGTAAACATAACTTTTGTGAGATCTCGTGTTCGAGTTTTATTCTATCTACTATTACCTCGCAAGTCGAGATCAATATTTATTTATAGACACACTTAACTTTAGTGATTTATTACATATTATTTATTACGTTTTATGGACTTTTGGTTATATCAATAAGAAATTTCGTAACATTAGCTTTACAATGGTACCTAATTTATTATAATTGGATGATTTTTAGTAGACGAAATTTTGATTGTAAAAATTGTTCCTTCAGTGAAGTTTTATCGAAGGATATTTGAAACCACTTCCCTTTGACAAAGACTTGTTTGAAGGACAGTTAGATGGTAATTTCCTTAACTTGTATCATAAACTCATTTTAAGTTTAAATATTATAAGACGAAATCCAGTGTAAATGAAAGCGGTCAAAGTTTGCTTTTATTTTTTTAAGTATTCTTTTTTTTCTATGATTTTAAATTTTTTAAACCGGTTATATTCATTAACCTTCACATTTCATCAAGATTTAAACTAAATTGGTTGAACCGATTTTGAAAGATTTCATCTTTTATAACAGCTTTATGTACGATTTTTGTTTGTTTTACCGATAACTGCAGAACCAGCATTTTTTGAAAGTTGACTATCAGTATATTTTATATAGGTACTTGAAAGTTATAATGTGATCATATTCATTGAAGCCGATTGTAAGAAATTCATAATTTTGTTTGACGACAGTTACCCCCAAATTTTGATGTAACCTCACTGTGGATAAATTTCCTTGTTTTACAAATTTCGAATTATTGAGAAAATGGTGAAAAACCACTCTAAATTATGGGCAAAATATCCTCATGTACCAAATATTGTATTCACTCTTTTGGGGTGAGAAACAATGTACAAACAATAAACGTCATTCCCAAATCCACTTTTTTGTACTCAGAGGATCTCGAAACAAATATTTCCTTGAAATACTCAACATACTTTTTTTTAATCATATAAAAAAATTTAATTTCTATTAAAACTTTATGAAAAGTTAGGATAAATTAAATAAAATATTACTTAAATGTATATTTTTCATGTCAACAATTACATTTTCTTTGTTATTTTTTTTCAGATATCAACGAATGTCAAATGTTTAACAACTTGTGTGTCTTTGGAAGATGTGAGAATATATTTGGAATGTTCAGATGTGATTGTAATGAGGGCTATCAACTCGATAACTCTGGAGGTAGGTTCTTATGATAATGTAACAAGGTTTCGTATAATAATCTTACCGCAAATTGTTATCATCTTAAATTGAATATAGTTTATTCAGATTTATAACCTTGGTGTTTGTTTTTTAAATATTATATTTGCATCGTAAAATCATAGTCTTTAGAGTTAACAATATTTAGAATATTTTTTTTTTTTAATTGACGTCTTTTCGTTTTAGACTAATTAAGAGCAATTCCATAAAAATTTAACTATGCAAAAACATTGTACAAACTTTCTCACGCATCCATCTCTAAAACAAAATAAAATCTATTCGTCACCAAAAATATCACTTGGGTGACTGGCTGTCAAAAAGTAAAACTGAACCATTAGCGTCGTTCTTTATTTATATAATTTTCGCAACGATTTGAGTCATTCTTCACATGTGACTAAAAATTGAACAAAATCATCATAGCAAATTTGAGAGATAATCTGATTTGAAGCAGATTTGATTAAAACCGGTCCAGAAATTTGTGCTGCCACTTTTTTGGACTTAAAAAACCTCAAAAAGAATTGATAGGAATACGAATTTTAATTATCGTGTTCAAATGAATAAATGAGCTAGCCAATCAGTACTTCAATATTATCGCCTGACAGCTTATATACAAACTAGTCATTCATGGCAGTTTCTTAACTTTTAGTGTTCTGCCATAATGATTGTTTTCATTATTGTTGCTATTGAAGAGACTTAGTATATTTCTACTGTCTAGCTAATAATCCTAAATGCAAACAGGATATATCCGCAAAAAAATCCTATGTCAATTTTTTGTGAGAAAATTAAAATTGGAAGATGTTCAAATGGCTGGACTAATTTTCTTGTAACTGTCCAGTAACTACTTCCTTGGAAGTTCTATTTATGAAACCTAATTTCTGAATCTTTATTTTTAACCTTAGAACTGACGTGTGGGATTTCCTAGAATCGCAGATCATTTTGTAACCAAAGCCAAAATGCCACAAAAACGTTTACCTTACAACAAAATTTTTCTGATTTTGTTTTTACGATATACAAAAAATTTGTAACGTGGTTGTGAATAAAAGAATATATCAATTTAGAACATTTTTATTAGCAAATCTCACAAAATGGCTAAACAGGACAAACTAAAAGGGTTTCCATTTTGTATGTACAGTACAAACTAAATTATTGCAACACTGTGAATTCTCTGATATACCAAAAAACTTTGGAATTTCGTCTTTGTTACCATATAAGAATTATTATCAAACTCGAAATATTACTAATCGTTATGTGATCTCTCATTATCGACAAAATTTTGTGGAAGCACCACTTTTATTTTTCTCGCTGAAATGGTCTAACGGACTGCCTGTACACGGCAAACTATAAGAATGACGATAATATGGAAAACATAAAACGAAAGAGGAAAAAAATACTTTAAGATTGTGTCAATGTGGAGTTGATAGATCAGAAATGTGGACTTGAGGAAAATGGACAAAAGTGACATTTTATAGTCTGGTTCGACAATTGCTGACTTTTATGCCCTAACAGGGAGACACACTAACTTTAGTGATTTATTACGTTTTATGGACTTTTGATTATATGAATATAAAAATTTGGAACATTAGCTTTATAATGGTACCTAATTACTGTGATAGGATGATTTTGAGTGGGTGATATGTTGAAGTTTTTTCGAAGGACATTTTGAAACCACTTTCCTTTGACAAAGCGTTAATTTTTAAAATATTGATAAAGAGAAGACACTTCTATAACATACTTTTTTCGTGTAAGAAATATCTTGTAGAAAAGTCATTGATTTGTTTGCAACTATTATTTCTAGGCTCTTATTATCAAACAAATTATGTAAACATCAGACGAGAAGTCAACTTCTAATTTCTTGACTAACAAAGTCACCTAAGAATAAATTATTGTGTCTTTATTATATAACATTTGTTAAATACAGAGTTCAGATTAGAATTAAGATGTAACTTTTGTATATATTGTAATGTTCAGGTAACTGTACAGACATCAATGAATGTGACAGTCCTCAGGCATGTCTGTATGGGACGTGTATCAACACGCAAGGGAAGTTTATCTGTCAGTGTCCACCTAACTATCAACTGGTTCCTGCTGGCAACGCATGTGTTGGTGAGTGTGAAATTTATCTTAAGTTGTCTGACATAGAAATTAACCCTTATACAAGTTTTCCGAGTTTTGTAATTTGGGTAACTTTATACTCTCAAAGTGGCAACTTAGGTAGCTACAAATCCATGCTTTGTAACTTGTGAATAATACATATAGGAAGTCAGGATTAGAAAATATAATTTTGTTTTTTTCATCATTTAGAATTGGAGTTTAGGTTAGATTGTTTTCATTATATACAAAATTGAAATATGCAAAATTTAATGTAATTCTGTCATCCAGTTGCATAAACGCTGATTGAGGTTGAATTTAATTGAGCATCAAAATTTTGTTGGATTGCATAAAGTAAAATCTCTGATCAATGATCTTGTCAACTGAGCGGAGATTTGATGGGAGAGACAACATTGTAAATTATAAGACAGCTAACTTACGCCTACTACTTAAACCAATTTTAAGCAGTAAAAGAATTTTACATTAATTAGATTTATTTTTAAAATTAAAAAATGGAAGAACAAATTAAACGTGGATCTAATTTTCAACATTGCTCCCATTAATCTCTAAAAGCCAGCAATACTAGCAAATTGCTCTGTAATATGTTCAACCTCCCTCTCTTCAGTAGGAAATTAAAAAATTCTTTAGCTAGTTTTTGTGAAACCTAACATATAATTCTACTGATTGCTTTATTTACTCCTACAATGTCTTCAAAGAACAATTTGAAATGATGATGTTACGTACAAATGTAAACTACTTCGGAGTTTATTCATAGGAGAAAGTGGAAAAATTCTCACTGTAAAATTTGTATTGCCGTTTTCTATAATTTCCAGTAATTAAATGCAACACTTTTTACTTAACCTAAAACACATTAAAAATTCTGCGTTATTGTGTAAATAAAATATTTCATTTCAGTCTTTAAAATTTTTAGGCCTACACTTTAAGTTGTATAATTCAATATTCTCTTCATCAGAAAAATCCTTAACTATAAATTATTTCCATCAGAACTGTAATGTAAACATAAACATAATTCCAAACTTAATCAGAACATTATTTTTGTATAGGTTATATTCTCTCGTTTATCTCTGATAAAATATCTTGATTAGAGAAATATGAGCAGTTAGATTGGACCGTACTATGTTCTTCAATCAAGGCTTGATTGTCGTTTATGCAACTCAAATTAGACTAATCTCCGATCAATAGCGAGCTTCAACTCCGATCAAATTTAATTCGCATTTCTTATATTTATTTATTTTATCATGCTTGAGACAAAGACAAATTATGTGACAATTGTCTAATTCAAATCTATAACAATACAATGTAAGTGAAGAACAACTATCCTAAATTTTAAAACATACAGCATAACATACAGCATACGGAAAACAACTTACATAAATATACATATACAAACATATAACAATTTACAAATCTGGAAGCAGAGTACGGTTGTGGATTCTGAGGTACCATACCTTTCTTTGAGTAGTCTTGGGTTTAATCCCTCTCTTTCATCTTTCCTATCAAGTCTCTCTTGATTGTTCTCTTTCGACCTGACATTATTAAAGTATTCGAGGGCTTTTTTAAAATATTTTATACTCTTTTCTTCTTTTTTTTTAAAGATAATGATGGCTGAGAGGTTTTCATGGATAAAAAAATTATAAATAACAATTTATAAAATTAAAAGGTTGAACCAATCAATTGGTCTGTTAATTTCAGGCAAAGGAACAAGTTTTTTTTTTTCTTTTGAAAAAACTATTTGCTTTATTCTGGCAGTTTGGTTAGACCATACAGGGTTTAAAACTGTTTCTCTGCACTTTCGTCACTCTCTGTATCGGAATCTTCAAAACTACTATAGGCATAATTGTCATCACTTAAGTCAAGGTCTAATCAGCTAAAATCTATATTAATTACAAGAATAATACATGATACTACAAGATCAGTAACTGGAATAGTCACAAAAGTGGTAACTGAAAACGGTATTCGCAAAAAAGAAGTAAAAGTGACACTAAAATAGCAAAGACTTAAAAATCCTCTGACCACAAGTGCTAAGCACGTACTAAACATAAATAAAAGACTCGAGTCACTCGCAGTGAACATGTTAATAAAGCATTATATTCCCAACAGTTGTTCTATCGTAATAGGTTAAACTATATTGTTCTTATTGATGAACAGTTCAGTGAAATGATCTGTTCTGCACACCACTACTGGTAGTTCCATATTTTCCATAATTAAAAAATGTTCACCTAACATTGTTATATTATGATTTCAGATAAAAGAGAATCTCGCTGCTACTTGCATGTAGAAGAGAGAGCTGGACGTAACCGTTGTTCTCAAGAGATGGGAAGTCCGGTAACCAAAGCTACCTGTTGTTGTAGTATAGGCAAAGGTTGGGGACCTCAATGTGAACTATGTCCTAAAGTAGATAGTGAAGACTATAAAAGTCTATGTCCTGGAGGAACTGGGTACAGGCCTAATACACTTACTGTAAGTACAAGCAAAAGAATTAGCTTTGACTGGAGTCTTTTTAAAATAATGAATTCATTTTCAGTATCCAACTTTAAAACTTATCCATGTCTTTTTAAAACTTACTGTTGGTCAATTGTTTTAATAAATGCAAAGTTTGAAAAATATAGGATTTATCGTCTTGTCTGTGTAGATTGGTTGCGACTTACAGACAGACACGTGAAATTGGTTTTATGTGCAGACCTAAAAATAGTAAATATCTTATAGTTTTTGTTTATTTACATTAACTTGTGTTTTTAAGTTGTAAAGAAGCTGTAAACATTCGCAAACCTCCGATGACTCCAACAAAACAGGTGTTCTTAAATCTTTTGTTTAGAAAATCATTTTTATACAATTATATTTTTACTAAACAACAACAAAAAAAAAGAAACATCTTAACCTACAAATTTTACATATGAATATTTGTGTTAGAGTAAAAAGTCTTGTATCTCCTAAACTTAAATATTTCACAAATTCATACAAAAATATTATTGTTCATAGAAAATGTTATAAGTACAACATTTGAAGATATAATTTCTCTCAGGGTGACGATATATCGTCACCATAGATTGTGCGAGAAACCCCAGGATGACGATATATCGTCACCATAGATTGTGCGAGAAACCCCAGGTGACGATATATCGTCACCGATGAATTATGCGGAAAACCCCAGGATGACGATATATCGTCACCATAGATTGTGCGAGAAACCCCAGGGTGACGATATATCGTCACCATAGATTGTGCGAGAAACCCCAGGTGACGATATATCGTCACCGATGAATTATGCAAAAAACCCCAGGGTGACGACCTTACTTGAGGCAGCCCAAACTGACCTGCAGAGCTATTGTAGGTCTCGCCAACCTTACTTGAGGCAGCCCTAACTGACCTGCAGGGCTATAAGCCACGCGTTCACAAACGACCCTTTACAATCCTATTAGCGACGCTTCCGTGAATGTCCTAGTTCAATATTTATATTAAACAAATTATAATGTGATAGACTGATTCACGAGTTTATTTTAAGGAAAAGAAAAACATTTGTTTTTGTCACATTTAAATCGGACATCATTAAAAAAAAATATTTCGGTTTAATTTTTAAAATTTATTTTTAGAAGATTTTTGTGGTTTTATAGATAAGTTGTATTTTTTTATTATGTCCGATTTAAATGTGACTAAAACATAAATGTTTGTCTTTTCCTTAATATAAACTCGGGAATCAGTATATCACACTATAATTTGTTTAATATTAATATTGAACTAGAGCGTTCATGAGTTGAAACTTTGCTCGGACCTAGCCGACTTCAAATATACACAATTACGACGTTCAGAAGAAATTTTATACCAATTTACTCCACTGGATAAAACACATTGATCTATCAATAGAATTAACATATCCTACACTGCTTGAGACAGTAACTTTCAGATATTACATTTAAAGTATCCGCTTTTATAACGTTATATAACTTGTGCTGGGTAAATACCATTATGACAATCATCAACTTATTGTTATTTATCATGTTGTTGGTATTCATTTCACTTTCTCATATATGACTATTATCAAAAAAGTTATGTACTTGGTAATCAAAATCGATTTTGAATTTTTTTTTTTTTTTTTTTGTTGATCTGTAGCATTGTGGTCCACTGAGTACAAAATAGTTGTTTTGTAATGTTGTCTGCCGTCTGTCTTATGTGCTATACTCTATAGCTCAAATAAATGGACAATTTCATATGTGGTGATATTTTAGCTATATCTCAGGTACAGTTATAAGATGCAGGAAAGTTGAGAGTAGCAGCCGTAATATCGTAGTGAAAATGGCCTAACCGGGGTCGACTAATCGAAACAAAATAGTTATTTTGAAATGGTGGAATATGGCTGTCTGTTGAACATTCCACCATTCCAAAATAATTATCTTATTACGATTTGTCGACCACGGTTAGGCCATTTTCACTACGATATTAAGGCTGCTAATCTCAACTCTCCCTGCATCTTATGAATGTACCTGAGATATAGCTAAAATATCTCCACGTATGATATTGTCCATTTATTTGGGCTATATAGTGTAGCACATAAGACAGACGGCAGACAATATTACAAAAACAACTATTTTGTACTTAGTGGACCACAATGCTACAAATCAACAAAAAAAAAATTCAAAATCGATTTTGATTACCAAGTACATAACTTTTTTGATAATAGTCATATATGAGAAAGTGAAATGAATACCAACAACATGATAAATAACAATAAGTTGATGGTTGTCATAATGGTATTTACCCAGCACAAGTTATATAACGTTATAAAAGCGGATACTTTAAATGTAATATCTGAAAGTTACTGTCTCAAGCAGTGTAGGGTATGTTAATTCTATTGATAGATCAATGTGTCTTATCCAGTGGAGTAAATTGGTTTAAAATTTCTTCTGAAACCATAGCAACATGCAACAATGCTTTAAAATTATTACTTAACCCTTTGAACCCCAGGTGACGATATATTGTCACCGATGAATTATGCGAAAAACCCCAGGGTGACGATATATTGTCACCATAGATTGTGCGAAAAACCCCAGGGTGACGATATATCATATCGTCACCGTAGGTATAGTGTTTTTAAAAATGTATAAATAAATATTTCACAACTAGCAGCGATTGTATTATGAATTATATATTATTTCGATTAAATTATTAACAATTTTAAATATTTTCATGTTTGCTAAACATATTTTAACAAACTAGAAACATTGCTTACTCTATGGAATTGCTCTCTACTTACATTGCCCAAGTTTCTCTGCTTCACATTATAATAAACTCTTTTTACTTACATATCTGATTCGTTACGAAAAGACTTTTCAAAGTTTATCTATTCACATTCATAAATTTTTATGTTATTGATTACTATTCACTTTAGATCTCTTTGTGAAATAACATAACTTTTTACATGTTCTTTAAATACTGTTCAATCCAGATGTAACATACGTCTATCCTATACCGAAAACAAGATAAAACTCTTCTAATCCTGTGGGAGCCCTATCATCCTTGATAAAAACAAGTTCAATTCAAGACTCCAACCACATAGTTAAAGGTATAATGCAAGATGTACAAATATTAAAAAGATGTAGAAAGAGCAAAAAAATGGATGTTTTAGAACAGTTTTTCATTTATAAAACACTAAAGACGGAACACGACAATATCTATAATGACCAAATACAATATGGTTCCCACAGCATAATGATGTTAGAAGCACCTATAAGATATACAACCAACTACACCGATTGACATGTATCTACATTGCATCCACAGTTCACGATTGAGTCAGCCCGACAGTGGACGTATTGAGTGACATAACATGCTTATACATTTCAACGACCCAGTAATAATGATTATTTTAAAGTAATGTAAAAAGTTGTATAAATGATATGTTATGTAGATTTGTTTACATCTAATGTGATTTAATTTGGTATAATGTAAAAAAAAATTCTTTTCTTCGACAATGACAGTGTGATGTCGAAACTGCAGTCAGACGTATCTGAAAAAAATAATAATAATAATTGGAGGTTAGTAAATAATACAAATATAAGCAATTGGTCAACTGAACTATTGTATTGTTACTTTATGAACCACAATAGGCCGTTCTATAATGATATAACACATTAATAGTCTAACACTACCAACTGTTTTTATAATCGTATGCATTTTAAAAACCAAACTGTCTTTGTTTCAGGTTGTTTTGGAAGATATCAACGAATGTGAAGAACATGACAACATCTGTAAGAATGGACATTGTACAAACACATTTGGGAGTTTTATGTGTTCTTGCAATAATGGATACAAGCTGGACTCTACAAACGCCTTCTGTGTTGGTATGTTAGTTTAAACCTAGATGTTATAGGTTACTTAAACAGATGCTGTTTACTTTAACATTTTAAATTTGTGTGAACTAAATAGGCCTGCCTAAGTGTTATGTTTATTGTTCATATGACTATTTAAAGAAATGTTATTGATTTAAAAATTTCTTATACAAAATGATAATGTTTTAACACAAAAGAATCAAAATTCGCCTTCATAGGGGACAATTACACTTCTTATGAGAGCATTTACAATAAAAAATTTAATTCTCTTGGATATGGAAGTGACTCATTGTCCACTTTAAAAAATAATAATAACATCTTTTAGAACAAATTCAAAAATTGTGTTTCATGGTGCTTAACTAGAACCCTAAAGAAGAAATGAGTAATAGTATCATGGAAATGACCAGATGAACTTGTAAAAATGGCTACTCATATGAGCAATGTGCTACTCGGACAATATTCACTGAAAAAGTGTGGGAGTGTCACAATCCATATGCTGAGAAGAATGGAGGACACAGGACGCCAACTTTTCCGAATCTGGTAAATCCTACTCAGAGAGATGTCTGGAAGACCTTTGCGGCGAAACTCAGAGTAATTTCTTAAACAGTACCTGTATCAATTTAACTTTAGTGACTCAGTGACCTGCCAGAAAGAAAAGTGCTGAAACACATTCCGCTGAAGTGCTCCTCACAAAATATTAGAATAGACACCCCGACGTATTATCAGTGAAGAGAGGAAAAAATTTAAAAACAATTGAGAGTAATTTAAGAAAGCATTGTGTAGTAGACATTGAGCTTGTCAACACCTGCTTCAAGATTGTAAGTTGTTTCTCTTTGTATTACAACTAATAAGCATGAGGTTTTTTTTAATTTTCTTTATAATTTTGTCACACAACGTGGCTAATAAAGATTAAATTTCTCATCGTAATAATACTGTAGACTCTTGATAATCCAACAGGTGTGAGACTGTGAAAGTGTCGAATTACCGAAAGTGATCTTTTAAATGACCAATATTAGCAGTAAGTTACGGGAATTACAGTCATTTTCATAAAACTGTAACTCGCCTTATGATTTCCCATTTATCAGATAAATTGAATGTTTTATGCTTACGTTTTTAACTTGTTCTCACCATTACTATACATTAATAAAGTAAAATTTCAATAAATAGAACTTAAGAATAGCTCACAACACTATAAAATCACTCATTACAAAAATAACAACGCAATAACGGCTAATACAAACAGTTATGTTTTGTGATGAAACTGAATTCAGATGTTTAAACAAAACGTGAGTAAGCACACGGAGGGATAGGATAGGATTTTCTTTTATAACAGGCAAATATTATGGTAAACAAAGTGCTCAAATTACCTCGAGGTTGTTAGCATATCATGGTGAACCGAGAGGCACATCAAACTACCGAGTGTGTTGGATTGTCAAGAATCAGAGTATGTAATTACATCATAGTAAATATCTTTATATGATTCGCTATCATTTACAGCATCATCAGATCTTCAAGCAACATTAAAAACTGAGGGAATTACTAGATTCAATACCAATGAAACGTTCATTAAAAATTGTTTAAAATTACAGTGTCAAGTTTAAAATCTAATTATTTTATTTGTGCTTTGGACTTTATTTTAATCTTGGATAAATCAATTTAAAGATTAAAATTAGTTTATGGTATGTAAATCTATAGGTAATAGGTTGAGTGTAACACAGTTTTATTGTCCTATATCCTGACTGCCATGAGTATCAAATGTGATATTCACTTCTTTGCTCCATAGGGCATGAGTATCATATAATGTGAGGAGGGGGAGAAGATAGTCTTGGACCTCCCAGTAGAGTGTGTGCGACCTTCAGTGAATAGAGTTGTGTGTTAGCCATTTGGTATCGTTATATAACCATGAAAAGGCATGAAAACTCAATATGGACACTTAATAATAAGTCTTAAACCCAAAGTAGTTTGAGCCGGCACACATTCCCTAATAATTATGTGATGTATTAATTAACATCCGCATCCAAAATTAAGTAAAATCGTTGATTAGGCCGAATCACATTCAGCCTGGTGGAATGTTAATATAGGTGTAGTCCCTAATTACATAAGTTACAATTAGCATTAACATATATTAAATTTAGTGTATAATTAAATTAAATAATAATAAGGCTTAGTCTGGTGAGATAATAAAAAAAGAGTTGGGAAATTAAGTTAGTGATTCGTGTTCCTCTGGGCAATCATCCTCACGCATCATTTCTAATATTATGGTAGTGTTGATGTAACCACTTATAAGTGGCTAAATGTTACAGTTTTCAGCCAAGGGCGACCTACCCGTTACAAATGATTTAATTATGTATAGTGGTGAGCAAGCTTCAGCATTACCTCCCCCACCATCTAACGAACCAAAGTGAAAACCATTATATTTAATATTTATCCCTAAAATTCTTGAAATGAAGATGCAGGTATAAACTATGACTACCACCAATTGAATTTTTTAGTTTGTTTTTTGATTATGAAAGAATAAGCATCCTATGTATGAAAAATATTCAAACTCTACATTGTAGATTAGCAAAGTAGAATGGTTGTACAGTTACAGAAATTAATGATTTTTTTGGAATAGACATGTGCATGGGTAGAAATGTACTACTTTCATGAAACTAGTAGGAGTCTTTCACTGTGCAAATAATAAAGAATATATTCCAGGTAAGACACCTCGCAAGATAGAACAGCTACTTTCACTTATGAATGAAAAATTAAAAAATGTAATTAAACCTAAAGAGAAAATATATGTTGATGATTCTATGGTTCCATTCCCTGGCCGTTTAATATTCAAACAATACTTTTAAAAAAAAGCCATAAATATGGTGTCAAATTATTTAAGCTGTGTTGTGAAGGAGGTTACTGTATAATATACAAAATCTACACTAGAAAAGAAGAAAAACTAGGCAAAAATTTGTCTCTCAAAGTTGTACTTGAGCTTGTAGAACCTTATCTTGACTTTGGAAAAACAATATATACTGATAATTGCTATACCAGCATCCCATTGGTTGAAGACCTAGGAAAAACAAACCCACTTAACAAACCAAGAAAAGAGAATTGATGGGGTATAGTGAATGAAAAACTAAAAAAAGGAAAAGTAGTAGGCTTGAAAATGATCAAAACGTTACAGTGCTCAAATGGAAAGACAAAAGAGATGTACTTATTCTTACAACAAAACATGTCGATATAATGAAAGAGGTAGATGCAGAGGAGGAAAAAAGGAGATAAAACCTGAGGATATATAGACTATAATTCAGAAAAAGCCTTCATTGACTATAATGACCAGATGACAGCTTACTCAAACCATTAAGGAGAAGTATAAAATGTATATAGGAAAATAGTTTTTGATTAATTGTTAATACATCTGTTGTGAATGCCTTGCATATTTTCAAAAGTGTGACTGGCCAGAAGATAAAAGTAACACAATTCAGGGAAAGTATTATAAGGGTATTGTTTAGAAAGAATGATAGCATTCCACAAATTCTGTTTAATATTAAGCGCAGATTTACCAAACAGTCTAAAAGGAACAAATGTTGTAAATGCTCAAAAAGATATATCAACATCTCGTAAGAAAACAGGCACAAACGTCAACAAACACGTGTTCATAAAATCCTTTAACTATGATGTTTACCTTTGTGATAAATGGTTTTTTTCACTCAAACAAATTTAAAGCTATATAATTAATTATTAAAAAATAACTGTAACTTTTATTTACAGTTTTTAAATATTTAGTACTTTTAAATATAAGGTTTTTGATTTTAACTATTTTTTTCATAAACCCAAGTAAAACTTTAATAAAAAATGTCTGGTTAGGTTAGGTTAGCTCAGTCGATTAACCAATACTCTAAATCAAAAGCCATTTTCCTACTATTGAGTATCGTTTTACATTTTATAATGATTCAAACAAATGTATTCCTACCAGAGGCCACGAGTATCTCATATGATAATCAGGTTTTTAGATTTTTTTTTAATCTTATCTTATGAGAAAACGTAGAAGAATAACAAAAGAAAAATTAGATATATTAACGCGACAGTGGGCCTACTGCATCATGTTTTAAATGTTTAAAGAACTTGTGTGTTTGTTATGTGTTGTGTGTTCGTAATTTGTGATTTTAAAATAAGACAACGGTAATACCCGCATAACACTTGAAAATGGCTGAATAGCCGAAACGGCCGTAGTGATATAACTACAGACAAATATAGGTAGTCGGAATGGCGAAAACAAATATGTAAAAAGAAAAATGTTTGAAACTTATTTAAAACAATTGTATGGCCCCTGGGACAAGACTCTGATAAAGTGCTTGGCAGTCTGTCTTATTCACTGAGTATCACATGATATTTATGGCAGTCAATCTGTTAATATGCTAGGGGTTTTTAGAGTAGAACTCCTCCTACAGTTTTTAACCAATTATGACATTTGAGGTTTCATTGTATAGGACTCAGCTTGAAGTTGTTTCCACCAAAATTTCGAAAAGATGGAACATAAAGGAGGTAAAGTAGATAGGATGAAAGTTTTTACCATTAAATACCATACTAAATTTTTTTATTGAATTTATAAACAGTTGGTTTTATTATTAAAAAACTTTACATTTTAAACTACACTAACCAAATAATATCAGCTGTTATTGATATAAACAAAAATAATTTAAAGCAAACTAAACAAAAGTACGATCATTTGTTGATGAAGTGTTGTTATTTGTTTTGCAATTATTTGTTTTTGACAACATATGGTATTTATCAGTTTGTTTTGACTGGCTTATACAATGTTTTAAAATGAAGTTTTTATAAAAAAAGGTAGGCTATTCTAACACAAGCATAGTATAAGTGATTATTATAAGAACATTATAGGATGATATGAAATTTTTTTTTTTTAATATATAGAACAATTGTTTTATATTGTTTTCCACTCTTTACTTTTTATTTAAACAAATAATTGAATAAATCTCAGTAAAAACTCATTTCATTGGATATTTCTACATTTATTTTACAGATGTTTGATATAATTTAAAAGGATATTATTATAGTCATTAGTTAGCTATCGTGTGATGGAAATTAACAGAAGTTTTTAGAATTCAAGGTCCCCTAAATGTTTTGTAATTTTTAATTACGAGTTCTTTAAATAACAAGACACCGAAAGAAATGAAGCGAGTAACTTACTTGAAATAAATTTGTCAATTCCAATAAGAAGGCCTTCATGTTATTAATATATTGGTTGCTATCCCATCCTGTACTGCAGACACTTCATCCACTAATCCAAAAATATTTTCCTTTAGATAACCTGAGATGGTGGGGTGTGACTATGAAAACATTACATGTTTCCAAACACCATGAGATTGGTTGTTTTGATCTATTACATCTCTCATCTTGTAGTATAAAATCCATCTTATCTCATTTGAATGTCATCTTCAAGTATTCTCTATTTTAGTGTTCATAAAGTTTTTTAGAGTTGAATTAAAAGTAAAATCATATATGAAAATTAATTTTATTTGATTATTTAATATAATATTTAGAATAATTCAAATTGTTTCTGAACCTGGTAAAATGTGATAATTTTTCTAATAATTTTAGGAAAAGTTTTATTTGTAAAAAATTATTATAAAAAGATGGACCAACGTTTATTACTTCTTTTTATAAAGATACTTACTGTTCATTCACATTCGAAGAAAACATTATAAACCACTGGTTGTTTGAAGATTTTAAAGAAAAGAGCTTTTAACAGACATTTTCTTAAATTTTAACACTAACAGCTGCAAAATAACCACCATCTCTTTTGTATTCATTGAATTTAATATTTTTAAAAGTAAAACATAAACACAAAGTATTCAATTTCCTACCTTTATTATCGAAAAGCTTTGGAGAGCAAAGAAATTAAAAGAATAAAGTACTATAATCCTAATTTATTTTAAATGATCAATTAGATTTGTATAATTCTCCCTTAGTTTTAAAACCTTTAAAAGTTGTTTGTACCTAGAACAATTAACTGGTTTTCCCATTCTGTATTGTTCCTATGGTCATTGTCCAGGCCGGGTATTTCCCCACCCTTCCATTCATTGTATCTAACTCCCACCATCTAGTTTGTAAAGTTCTCTGGTTTTCATTTTCTTTAGTCTGTAATACAGCCTTGTCAATGCCTTAGTAGGTGAAACCATTGGTCAGCTAGAGTAATAAAAAGTGGAAGTTACAAAATAAAAAATTGTGTTTTATTATCTTGTACTTTTATAGTAGCAATGCTTTCAATTAGAGGGAACAGAGACTTATACTGAAGGGGTGTAGATGAGAATTATGCGTGGACTTAACAATGAGGAAACAAATATTGATTCGTATAAACAAGCAAAGATGCCAGCCAAAATTATACCATTTACAATTGGACCAATGAATGAGAGTTTCAAATTAATTTACAACAGTGTTTAAATTTAAAATATTTATAAATAACTCGTTATTAACAAATTACTTGCTATTAATTACAATTTTGTGTTTTTGTATAGATATAAACGAGTGTGTAGAAAACCCAAACATTTGTGGTGTAGGTTTCTGCATGAATGACGACGGCAGCTACCATTGTGTTTGCCCTGATGGCTACATGCTGCTACCTACGGGCAGTAAGTATTTTAAAATAAGTTTATAGAAGTGGTTTGCTTATAAAGAGTGTTTAATTCAGTTTATTCCTCAGATCAAAAGCATTGAAAAAGTTTATGTAAACATATTTCCTAAAATACTTAGTTTTCTACCTAGTCACCGTTTTGTGTTTTTAACCCAAGAAACATGTCTTTTTAATGGTAAATGATATGGAGTTGAAATTTGCATGCTACTTGCATAAAGACTCAATTTGAATAAAACTTTATCATAGTATAAAAATTAAAATAAATGAACATAAAATAGAGACCACTACATCTTGAATACTCTTATAACATTAGGGCTGAAATAGAACAAGAGGTAGTCAAGAGAGACCTGAATAGAAAGATGAAAGCAGCTGTTTTTTTCAAAATAGCAGCTGTTTAAAATTTTTAATGTTGAATATATTGAAAACTGTTAACCTTATAAGAAATTTGCAACAGAAAAAAGTTTTGCTTTTCAATAATAAATAAAATGGTTTTTGTATTTTTACTGTAACTCGAAGGATAACTGAGTTATTGTCAAAAATTGAAAAATAATTTCTTGACAATTGTCTACAATACCCAAAGTTAGCCTAAAACCGAAATATAATTAATATTGTCTTTTTGATTTTCTACTACAATCAGCAATAATTAATTTATTTCAAGAAACAGCGTATTGTAAATTATAATGCAAATTATAAGCAAAATAATGTAATGAGCAACAATAAAACATGGTACAGTAAATTAAGCAATGGATTTTATTATTACTATTAAAAAACATCATAATTCAAAAATATTTTGTTTTTGACAATTATAATAATGTTTTGGTTTTAGGCTAATTTGGGTATTGTAGACAATTGCCAAGAAATATGTTTTCAGTTTTTTGACAGTAACTCAATTATCCTTCTTTTTTACCTCTGGTAAAATTTTTAGAAAGTTTTGAGATATTCAACATTAAAAATTGAATAAACATTCGCATTTTGAAAAAATACAAAACGAGATCGTGGATTTTTGTACATTGATTAAAAGTCATATAAAATAAAAAATAATTATACCAAATTTGAACTTGATGTCTAATTTATTTCCATAAATATAATGTTTTTTGTACAAAACACAAAATGACAGACGGACAACTAAGCTTGTTACAAACAAATAAAAACTCATTCTCTGTTTATTTTAAGCCCAGGAACAATCCTCTAAAATGTCTGACAAGAGCTTTAAAACACCCAGTATATTGTAAGTTGAAAGTAAATAAGTATGATAAATAATATGGTCTTGTTTATAGATTCTTCTGATAAAAAGAAAATATTTGACAAAAAAAAAAAAAAAAAAAAAAAAAAAATGAATCATCCCTACTCATTTTTTGTCGTTTAAATTGTTAACAAAATACCCAACTGTCGAACATGAAATTATGTATTCAGTATTGTTACATGTCTGACTATAAGGAAGTTTGTTTCCAGAGGAGTGCGTAGACATGAGGAAGGAACCTTGCTACCTGCAGTACACTTCGGAAGGGTGTTCAGTACCAATGACAAATGAACAGACACGGATGGTGTGTTGTTGTAGTATGGGACAAGCGTGGGGCAAACCTTGTCAGCCGTGTCCACCTCCTGCTACAAGTGAGTTGAGCACGATATCTTTACATGCAGAGTAAATTTAGAATAGTACTCAAAGTCAAATTATCCCCTTTTTGATTTACTTAGATTTTTCTTTTCACATAACCTTACTACTACCAATATACAGTAACTTGAATAAAAGTATCAGAGCAGCTTTTCAGTTTCTAATTAAGTTTTTTTCTTGCTATTTAACACTGTTACCCCAGTGTAAGTCACCGGTGGTACACCAGTGCTATACAGCTTCATTTAACTCCTCAACACTCTCAGTTATTTTCTACATTTTAATAAAACTATCATATACTATCTGTGGAACATGATAGTGAAAAATTATAAAATGAAGCTCTTAAAAATATTTTTAGTAATAAAAATCTTTAAAGTAATTTTTTAATGAATATAAAAAATGTGGAGTAAAATTATTTTGATTTAAAACACTTTTCTATCGTATCAAAATTTATGACAGACAAATGTATCTTAAACTGAAGCACAAATACATCTAACAGAATTATGCTTTGAAAGAAAAGAAGTTTATACTAAAGCCTAAAGATTCATAATTATTATTTGAAATTCAAGAAATTTATCGCAAAACACGATAATGATTGGATGAAAACAAACTAAAATTAACTCAAATCGCATCTGTCTTCTGTGACCTCTCAAAAGCTTTTGATTGTGTAGATCATTCGATCTTGTTACAAAAGCTTGAATATTATGGTATACGTGGGAAGGCAAGCAGTTGGATAAGCTCATATCTTTATAAGAGAAAACAGAGAGTTATCTATACTGACAATGCTCTAAACTCTCACCATTCTAAATGGGAAGTAGTCCTGCGTGGTGTTCCTCAAGGGTCAATATTAGGACCATTGCTTTTCCTTATTTATGTAAATGATTTGCCTCAAAATGTTGGACAAGCAGAGGCAGTGTTATTTGCTGATGGTACTACTTTAACAGTGGTGGGCAAGATCAAGCAGATTTGGCTGAGTCAGCAGAGTTAGCAATGTCCATGGCGGAAGATTGGTTCTCTGTAAATAACTTAAAACTGAACGTGACAAAAACAAAGTTAATCCAGTTTGGTCTACAGTCAAATCCTAACCTACATGTAAAAAAAGGTAAAGAAATAATCACGAGCACAAAAAATGTTAAATTTCTTGGCATTACCTTAGACGCAAATTTAAATTGGAAAAGTCATGTTTCAGGTTTGGCTCAGCAACTGGCGCCAGTTTGTTTTGCTCTCAGAATGATTTCTTCTGTGACTAGTTTAAAAGTAATAAAATCCGTTTATTCTACTTATATTGGTTCTCGGCTAAGATATGGGGTGGCATTCTGGGGGAACTCTGTAGAGTCTATAAAAATTTTCCGCCTACAAAAAAAGAATTTTACGCTCAATGTTTCATCTGGGATATAAACAATCGTGTTTTCATTTTTTCAAAAAACAATATTTTAACTTTCCCGTGTATTTATATCTATGAGACGTTAATTTTCTTTAAGAGCAATCATAATTTATTTGAAGTGAATCAGCACCACCACAAATACCCTATCCGTCAAAAATTATTGCAATATCCTGTCCACAGACTAAAATTTTTTGAACGTGGAATATATTACTCGGGTATTAAATTGTTCAACGCACTTCCGGAAAAAATTTAAAAAACGGGTTCTATCCAGAGTTTCAAGAGTTCACTCAGAGGCTACCTCCTAGAAAATACATTCTACTCTGTGGAAGAATATCTGGCCAGAGGTGCTCAAGCCAATCCTGCTGATGTCAGGTGTAAATTGCGAATGAATTGATCCAGTGTCTGCCCTGTACTTGTCTCAGATATAGCCTTATTTGTGGATATGTATTTGTGTGTATATATATATATATATATATATATATATATATATATGTATATATTTGTTATATTGTATTATGTGATTGTGTGATTGTAGATGTGTGATAACCAATATTATGTGATTGCTGTGTGATTGACTAGTGCAGAAATGTGAACTGTCTTTAAAGTTATTTAAGTTATTGTAGTTATTATAAATTTGATTTTTTGTGGACTCTTGCTGTGCGAATTGTGTTTGTCGGCAGCAATAGAAATAAATAATAATAATAATCCGGGATGTATTTTGCTAGTGAAGCAATTTATTTTATATACCATACTTGACACTTTGTGTCTTTGTAATTTTTAATATATGGAATGACTTTTTTTAATCAAGATAAATTATTCTAATAAGTCATGCAAAATTTGTTATTTGTTCAAATGTTATTTATTTTTGTTTAATATTTCTCTATTTTATTGTTTATTCATTCTCTGATACACCTATTTGTATAAAAGAAATAATGTGTTGTGTGTGTTTTGTAATGCGTTTTATGTATTGATGTAAAGGCTTAGACTTGTTGTATGCAATTGTATTGTCAACTACAACCAAATAAATGAAATGAAAAATGAAAAAACTAATATTCTTTCAAATTTCAAGTTTGGTAAATATCTGTTGAGAAACAAAGTATTTTTAACTTTAGGCAGCCATTTTGCTTTTTAAAACATGTTCAGCTTGTAGCGCCTAACACAACTAACAAATACAAGCTTAAGAACGATTATGATAATTCCACAAGATTACAACAGATCAGTGGGCGTGTCTGATTCAACCCCCAATTCAGTTTGTACTTTATTTGACCAATCAACATGTTTTTACATCTATCACCTTTGGCACAAAATGGACTGAAAGTATACTGTTCCAGACTTAGAATGACTGAAGATTTTTCTTAACCTAAAAGTTAATTTAAAGGTCTAAAAACAAATCAAATATTTGTGAAATATTAATGATTAAGATCCAAAATAATGTACCAATCAGCTTTTTAAAAATAATTATGGTTCTCTAGAAAAATTCAAAATGAAACCTGACCGGAGTGTCTACCAGATTCTTAAAATCAAATTTGGTGACCTATTTGGGTAAAAATTGGGGACCTTATCAAAGATAAAAATTAGTTATGTTACATTAGTTAAAATATATATTTAAATGTAATTTTGTATACCGTCTCAACAACCTTATAACAACTTAGTAGTATAATATTAATGTAATTAAACATGTTTGTATCATTAGAAATAAATAAACAAATTAGGTAAATATCGGTTGTACCTCGTCCTCGAATTTTTCTATTAAAAAATATGAAAATGTAAAGTATTTAGGCCTACCTTGTAATGAAATTATCAGAAATGACCTGTATTTCGAAATGAACTTACCTTACGAAATTTAAAATGATCTGATTGTTTGAAAATAAGGTAGCTATAACACATATACTAACTTGACTAACGTAGTCATACATATTAACGTAGCCATTTGTTATTAGACCTTAACCTAACAACAGTTGTATTCCCTTCTTTTCTGTGTTATTTAATAGTGATGAAATGTATTTTGGGACTTGAAACGTTTCTTCCAATAAATAATATGATCTGATTGTTTGAATACAAGGTAAATACTTTACTTTTTGATATTTTTTTATAGAAAAATCTGAAGATGAGGTACAACCGATAATTACCACAAATCAAGTGCTAATATTTAGATGAAAAAAATTACATTTTGTTATCATAAATTTCACAAATATTTACCTGAGCTAAAAAGTTAAAAACTATGTTATTAATATAAAACATAAACTAATATCTACACAGCTTTATACACATTAGCAATTTTTTTTAGAATCTTGCTGACACTATTTAGTTCTTTTTTAATAAGAGCTTTTTCTTCTTCCAACTTCTGCATCTTTGCCATTAATTGCTTTAATTCTATTATTATTATTTATTTATTTATTTTTTGTGTGATTCCTTAGTCATAGAATCTTCTTTTTGTTTTCTTTTCAGGTCATCTTTTCTTCTTGATGAAGAACTTCTGAAGTTTTGAATCATTTTTTTGTAACATTTAAATTCAACAATCCCTCTGAAAGTAAAAATATGCAAGTATAACCTACTATCCATAACCTCAAAAATCTTGTAATTTATAATTGGTTTCCTTTTTTTAGTGAAATATTATTTTATACTGATACAACTAACTTAGAACCCTCTTCATTTTTTGAAATTGGTAAAAAATATAAAAACCTCTCAAAATAATTTAGATTTTAATAGAATAAGTAAAGAGTACAACATAAAAGAACAAATCACTAACTAACCTAACACAAAAAGCTGACCTACCCTAGGAAAGGCCTTTAAATAATGATTGTAAAGTTACATGAATAGTATACATAGCAACCTCAAAATGAAAGAATATTAATTATAGGTATATTAGCCTAGGCCTATAAAAAGTATTACTTACTGGATCCGGTCATGTAGAGATCTCTGGGCCACCAATGACTTCTCTTACCAAAAAATCTTTATTGTAAGAGAAGCTGCGTTCAACTGCAACATTTCCATGGAAGCACACTAAGTATATTTTAAAGAACTTGCTGAGACTTTTATTCACTTCTCTATTAGTAGTAGAATATATATCTTCAAGTAGATTTACAAGTAAAACATCTAATCTGTCATTGTACGATAATGTACGGGATTTTGGTTTATGTATTTCTATGTGAAAAGTTGTGGATTTTTTCCGGAGGACCAATCAGTAACAATTCAACAAAAATTCTGCATATAGAAAATGACAATATATGATTGATGTAATTGTAATTTGTACTTACGTGTATAATCGAAAATGTCAGCTCTACGACGCGTTGTTAGATGTGCACGCTGTAAAACACTCAAAATGTATATTAGTTTTATACCACAATTTGACGTTCATTAGACGCACAAATCACAATTTCTCACATACCCCACAATCCACACACAGAAAAATAGAACTGCACTGATAACATGAAAGAAAATGAATTGGTACTGGAACAATACACAATATGATTTTTCAGTAGCCTGAAGTAGAATTCATCATGACGTTGACGACTTACGGAGTAGGAATCTAGAGCCAAACTGAATGTAATGAAGCCGAGGCCTCGACAAGGGTAGGAAAATGACGCCTTTCAAGAACCAATCAGAATTCAGTTTCTGAAGGACAATCTCGGATGATACATGGGGTGATGTGATGACGTAACATGGTGTACGTGACATTTCTCAGGTAAAATATAGGATGCAGGTGTTAACAACAATACAGGCAAATTAGAGCGTTGTTGCCAAACTTTGGACAGCCAATATTTCCTACCTTGACGAAAGAAAAAAGCGTTGTCAAACTGGACGTCTGGCAACAATGTGCGTTATTGTTTTATATTATTACATTGAACGAAACAGGAAGAACAATCGTCGCTATGCGAATTGAAGGTTTTTTTTAGAAATATCATTTATACGTTTTGTTAGTTGGAATTGAATACATTATTTTTATCTTGTTTTAATCAAAACAAAAGGGTTAATAAAAAGCCGTAATATTTACGCAACAGTCATCTTTATAAATATATATAATCAAACCTATAAACTATATTATAATGAAATGATAATTTAATTATTTAAACCTTGATGCCAAGATACAATAAATGTCTAATTAAATTGCTGAAATGGAATATATTATTGCAATCATATTAAATGTAACATTCTTTTTAATTTATTTCTAGTATATAAGTTTATTTGAGTATCCTTCAGATACATATTTATATTACAAGATATATACATATTGAAATACAATTATATTAAAATAAAAATTCAAAAAAAGAAAAGTTTATAATAGTTTGTGTATCAAACAATGGTTTCGTTTGTCATAGAGACAATGCTTTCTGGTCAATATGAATGTTTTTTCATTCAAAATTATTATTAATCTTCATATGCCCAATTTAAAGTTTATAAGTTTGTATAAATACTCAATAATTTTAATATATAAATGTACAACCATGTGGCAACTTGTAGCTTTGTAATTCTAAATAATCTGAACTCTAACCAGATGTGTATTTGCAGAAGAACATCTTCTCCTGTGCGGGACACATCCAGGACTAATCATGAACCCAATGACCAATGAAACTGAAGAGATCAACGAATGTACCTTAATGCCTAACATGTGTAACCATGGTGCTTGCCTCAATACTCCTGGGAGCTTCGAGTGTCAATGTAACCGTGGTTTCATCTATGATATTGAATCTCATCAATGTATAGGTAAGTTACAAGTAAAACAAATTTAATTCAATTTTTGGTTTCCGATATCCTTCCTCCAGATTAATATTTTGTTCCCCAAGTGTACATTTTGTTAAATTAGTATTATTATACAAAATCACCTATTCTAACCTATTTTTAATGATTCCACTAATTCCGAACCTAAACTCCCTAAATAGATTAGGTTATGTTATATATTCAAATAGACTCCTGTAATTATTCATTTGAAGGGAGGATAATGGCGAAAAACCCAATTTTTTTCGCATATATTTTCCATCATTATTAAGCACTCACATCGGGTTACTAGCTTCATGATACCCTTCTCATAGAATAATCCTGCTTGAGATGATAACCACTGTCGCACAGCATTTTTGACATAGCACAGGCTGGTGTGGGATTTCTTCAGATACAGAAACAAGTTTTGCCAACTCGTTTGGTTTTGTACAAATTGGACAGCTAGGTACTTAATTTGAGCACAGTTTCCCATTACCTAACAATTTCTTGAAGAACTGTTACTTGAGAAAAATCATTAGAGTTTTAGATTTAGATTTCTTTATTGCACAAAGTGTTTCCTACAGAAACAGGTGAATCGTCAGACTTGTTTATACACAATAATTGTTTTGAACTTAAAATATTACAATGATATCATCTAACAGACATTTTATATTTCTTTTTGATTAGATTTAAATTGGACTTAAAAATATTCATTTACATTATAACAAACTTCTTATATTTAATTTGCCAAGGAATTTCTACACCAGTCGCTTATTTCTTTACTGTATGGTTGATTTTAATTATTGAGATGATAAATTAAACAGTAGTACCTACAGATTTACTGAAAACTATTAATTTTCCTTGGAAAAACTTATTTATCAATTAAATAACAAGCCTGTTATAGGTAAATAACATGTTTCACAACAAAAAACATTTAAAATAGCTGTTACAAATTCTTAAATACATTTTATTTTGTTTTGTTTGATAATTTACAATAGCTGTTTTAAATTATTTTTAGGTTAACTTGTATGGTGGTTACTTTATTTGTGAGGATTCACGTTGTGTTGTGATTGATTGTGTAACAATTGGGTCTGAATTTTTAACTCTCAAAAGTAAATGACTTAACTTTACATAATGTACAGTGCTTACTTTATTAGTGGTTTATTGCTTACATCTCACAAAAGTTAACAGTTTAGATTATTATTATTCAAAACTGTTAAATTCTTAACTATAAATGAATAGTATCATCTTAAAGTAACAAGACATTTTAAAAGTTAACGTTGTATATGCCTTATTGTTATTAAAAACTGTTAAAATTCTTAACTATAAATGACCAGTATCATCTTAAAGTAAGAAGACATTTTACATTTCATTTCTTATTGATTAAATTTAAATTGGGCTTAGAAAATATTCATTTACATTATAATAAACTTCATTGTTATTTCTGATTTTACTTTATTTCTAAAATGTATTTCATTTAAAGATTTATAAGCATTAAAAAGTAAGGAAATCGTAAACTGTTGAACTTTACAAATTTTCTCATTCACTTTGTTGATAACAAAAGGCCACCCACTCCTCACCTCGTCATGTACATTTGTTTCTGCTTTATTGAACTATCTTATCCACTTTTACACTATTCCATTGCTCATGCATTTTTACCATAAATTGCACACATCCACAGATGATTTTTTGTTGATTTAACATTACTTGCGTAGAAACGGATAACAGATTGTGTTAATTGGCAGTATCTTAAATACAGTTAAACATTTTATCTGATCAAAACAAACTGTGTGGCGTCAATGTCTTGCCAATGAAACAGGGAGAGTAACACAGCAGCCATGCAGTAAAACAGTAATTACTTTCTGGTATAAATATTTTGTGTAAATGTCTGAGAGGTTCTGCAATATATCATTTTGTCGCCAACTGTATGCATCTGTTAACATATCCTGCCAATTAACGAGTCAAACACTACCTACAACTGAATTATTATATTAAATGTTGAGCTTGACTTATGAGAAAAATTATACAGTATAACAAACACACAGAACACAATTCTTATAAAAAATATGCCTAAGTATCGCCTAAAATAGCCTAAGTATAGTTATAGTTTGATTGGTGTAGCTCGTGTATCACTGAAGAGGACGACCTTGTCGTTGAAACGCATCTGATACTTAGGCGTATTTTTTATGAGAATTGTGTTCTGTGTGTTTGTTATACTGTACAACTGAATTGTTTGTTACAAAATGTAACTACGTGATACTAAATACAAGTAAATAATTTTGTGGATATATCCACTTAAAGTCCACAAAGGATGACTTGCGTATACAGGAACCATTATCAGACCAAATATACAGATATATCCATAATGAACTCTAGAAACATGTCAGTTATATAAGAATTTTAATTGTGTAATCATCTTCATTGTGTAATGCGTTCGGATGCATAGTTGACTCATTTACAACCTGGAATTACTATGGTTGGATATTTAGTTCTGGTGTTTCGATAGGAATCGTAGTTGCCGCTAGGGCTCACCACGTTCCCAACGAATGTTCATAGACATGCACGAAAGCAAGGTGAGACACGTTAATCCAGATATCCAGGCAGTCGACTCCCGAACCTTGTGATAGATGGACGGCTGATCACTACATTCTACATTTTAAGTTCGACAGTAATCTTCAAAATAATTTCTTGGTAAATTATCCAAGTGTGTAACGTTTGGGGTTATTCCAGTTGGCCGTTAAATGACAATAATTATGGTCCAGTTCTAGAAATTACTTAGTTCTAATGTGTTACAGTACAAATATCTGGCAGAACTAGGTAGGTCTGTGTGTGTGGGTATAATTGGTAAGTTAATATTTCCCATTATTATTTATATTTAATAAAATAGTTATGAAAGCTGGTTGTTGGTATGCGGGTTGGTTTGGAGGGGTTAAAGAAGCTAAGGTATAATATTTAAGTGTAGAGAAATGTGCGGACCTGAATTACAAAACTTGGTGGCTAAGATAGGCTTACTCATTAGTCCACCATTACCCTTTTTAATTACCAACTACCCATTACAATACCACTATTCCTTTAAAGGTGGAGAAGAGAAATAAAGTATATCCAAGTAATATTAAGTGACACTGGGCAATCATTTCATTGATTGGTACTTTCGATTTATTTAGTTTACTATGTCATCATTACATCTTTTTTTTTAATCTATCATCATATTCTTCACTTCTACATAAATTTGTGTGCAATATTTTTTTTATACAGTTGCAATACACTTTTAAAATTAATCTAATTGGACCAATAACATTATACAAGTGATCATCCCAACAATAACCTGTAACAAACAAAAGTATTAAAAACCACACTAACGAACATTAAAAAACTTGTCTTAATCATATAAAAACACATATCTCTAAACGTATCAATTATCAAAGAAAATAAAAATAAATTGATGGTACTTACTCAGCTTAATCATATTACATTGTATGATCATCATAGTATAACTCAAAAAAGTTGGTTTCTTGAACATTGGAAGAAATATTAAATTGTATTTGTAGATCTTAAAACAGTTGTTAGACAGGTTTTCTGAATCTTGTAATTGTCTATATCACTACTTTTTTTAATGGCCTCATACACTTTTTTTAAAGATGGCCATACATAAGCTGTACATATATGAAAAACTCGAATTGCTCGTATCATTGATTCAGCCCTGCTGGATCACATAACTATACAAATATCAATTTTTTGAGAAGTCAAGACTCAAAATTACATTTTTGACAATAACTTTGCTATTTGTCATTGTAGAGCGGTAGGGTTGGTACCATTAGTCTATACATACAGAATTGAACTGCAAATGTTTATATTTTCCATGTTATTAGTTGAACACATGAGATATAAACAAAAAACTGTTTGAAATATCTGACATTATGACATTTTTAATTTGTTTTTGTTTTTTTTTAATTTCAGTAACATTCTATTTGAACACACATTAAAAATTTCATGTTCCTATCATATTTTTTGTAGTTACTATTGTGGTTTACATACAACAATAATTACTTTTTTTGGTTTTTAAACATGAAAATTGAAAAATTTTAAAAAAAACAGGTCAAAACTTTCTGAGATTTTCGAACTTCATTTTGTATGATAACTCCATTTTGTTTTTACTAATAACTTTAACAAAAACAAAAATATTACTATATAGTAACTCATATGCTTTTCTAAAGTTTTTGGTTAACATAACCTAAAAAAATTATTTTTTAAAATTTTAATTATGCTAAGGATTAGTAATTAACAGAGTGGTCTAGACCATAGCTGTTGCTATGCTATGATAACTATAAAACTAAATCTAATGCAATTAGGGACTACAAACCCCACTTGAATCAACACACACTACTAGTTAAATAACCTGACATTTTTGTAAGGTTATGTTAGCGTATTGTGTTTAATTTAATTTCGCTTGTCAGTTGTGTGTTTTATCAGATTTATATATTGTACCTAATTTAAATATGATAGTTGAAGACATTTAGCTGCTGAGGTACCATTGATTTCTGCAAATTTAGTAAAAATTGCATTTATGCCTACATAATTCTTAACTCTATTACTGAGTTTGGGCATGACTCCCCAAAACCTCCAATCTTGCTACTCTATCATCTATTCTTTCAATCTCTTTTATTCTCTTGTTCATTAATTCTTTCCACTTTTTTCTAAGTCTATTCTTTGGTGATTTTTTTTTTTTTTTTTGGTGGGGGGTTCCTTTTAAAATCTCTTGATGCAGACTGTCTCTAATATTTATATTTCTCACTATATTGTTTTCCTGTTTATTGTCCTTTTCTTTTCTGTTACCTCTACCAACTCTTCAATTTGTATTCCCCTGTCATCATTTAGTCACGTTAAAATACCTTTTAACTGCTGCTTTTTGTCCAGTTCGACCAATGAGGCTATTTTTTTTAAGTTCATAGTAAGGCTAGTCGATCAAAAGTAAAAAAAAAAAAAAAAACTACTTATTTTAATTATTTATTTAACAAATAGCCAATTTTTATATACCTTAAAACACAATTAAACTGATTTCAGAAAATAATTGATTGGTTGAAAATGTGTACTCAGGGGTTTTGGAGTCGCTGAACAAGATTGTAATGTCAAAATTACAAAATTCTAAATGGTGAATGCCAGAAAGTTTGTTCTTCAGGCAAAATGCTTTTTAATGATACTTCATTAAATTTAACTATTACATATATTTTTTTTAAATAGATCAGATTCTACCCAAGTATAAAAAAGTAGCTACAAAATTTATAAATGCTCCAAAGGTCCAACAATGACAAATTTACAAGAAAACAACATCAGACCCAAGCCCGCTAAATGAAAAAACAATATTTCAATCAAAAACAATGTTCTACAAAATCATTCAGGTTTATCAGGCCTACCAACTTGTATGTGTGAGCAGATTAGCGATTAGAGATTATTTTTATATATTGCACTTAAAAAATTGAAATAAGAAGATTAGTTAATATTGCAACCCTGTATTTTTTTGAACAACTCAACACTGATGTACCTAATAAATAACATTCATACATTTACTAATATATATTTACTTACAGATGCAAACAATGTGGCGTTTATATTGAATATCCCATAAATGTCATAAACAGGTCTTCTGTATGTCATTCTTTTTACAAGACAAGAAGCCTGCAATCAAATCAAATATTAAATTCTGTAGCATCAATATTAAAAAAAAAAAAAAAAATGTTCCTTTGTATTATTATAGTAACACTAGCTGGCACCGAGCATTTCCTTTAATTTTCATACATTGGTCATAAGAGCTACATGAAGCAAGTCAATTTGAAATACCCTATACACAATAGTACATATTATAGTCAAAATAATACATAATAAACTAAGATAAAACAGGGACAAATACGTTACAATAATATATCAAGGAACACAATCAAATACATATAATAAATAGAGAAGTAACCCAAAACCATAGATACAAAATGTAATTTATCAAAGTAATCTCGAGCTACACGTATTTATAAGTGCATCAATTTTATTTTAATATTTATGAACATAATGTGTTCTTGTTAAGATAACACATTATCTTAGTATCAAGTATTAGTGTGTCTTTGTGAATGTTATACATATTGACGTGTATCAAGTTGCATGAAAAATTAATGTTTGATAATGTCTGAAGGAAGAGGCGAAACGATTGTCACTTAAAAGAAAAACAAATGACATGACTGAGCGAGCCTCTTACCAAACTAAAATATTTTTAATTTTAGTAATCTGTGCATTATTAATATATTATATGAGCTACCAATTAAATTCATTTATTAAACTCGTCTATAATTCCATGCCTCATTCATATATTTTCCAAGACAGCTAATGCCTACCATTAAAAAAAAAATTTCAACTTTGTTTTGTTTAGTTCTTTTTTAATAAATCATTTTATTTTTAACCACAATCAAACAGGACAGTTAGCGATAAAGTACACTACAGTTTCATTTTCTTTTGAAATTGCACGTAGAACTTTTTTTTTTTTTCTTTATCCACTGTTTATAATTTAAATCTATGAGCTTTGTTCTAGCTTTAAACGATCATTATATTTTTCTGTCAACATTGTATTGCAAATATTGTCTTGTTCCAAATTCAAGGTTAGGGGAACTGTACAACTGACTTTTCAACTAACAAAGCTAATTGCCCCTGAAAGACATTTATTTCTTCAACGTCCCTCCAATACATTGTAAATTATCTTCACAAATACTACTTAGGTTTAGGTTTATTATAAAAGGATAGAAAATTTAGTTTAGGCTTATTTATATGCTCTGGTGTACCAGTTAAAAGCCAAGCTCATGGTTGATTATTTATTGATGCTGAATATTTTTTTTAACAAAAAGAAAACAGGGCTATGAGTGTTTTCTTATCAATAGTATGCCGTATTATTAATTAAGACAAAATGGCTTTGGAGCAGCCGAATCCGTCAAAGTTATTATTATTTACAACCCTTGAGGGTGAAATTATAATATTAAAATTTTAAAGTCTAGAGTCAAGGCACTTTTTATAAGTAAATCCTTAATATACAGTGAAAATAGAAAAAATTACCTAAACGACACATTATGCTCTGGAGGCGAGGTCTAAGAATTTTTTTTTTAATTTTTGGTAATTTGAACATATAAACTTTATATATGTATTTTTATTATATTAAAATTCATTTCATCAATGAATCGAACAACATATTTGAGATGCCATTGAAACTCTTGGACGTATGTCAGTAGGGTGGAAGAGAGGGGAGGCCTATTCCGTACCAGTCTCCATATGTTCTTTTTTATGTGATAGAGCTATAATTAACCTTCAACATTACATGAATTTCCTTACCTCTTCCCTTACTGAAGAATGTAGTAGTGTCGAATCTATTCGGCTGGCTAACGTAGAGCAACGGGAAGCCTGAAATAAGCAACACGTTTTGATAATAATCAGCTTTCATTATTCAGTGTGAAACTAGAATATAAAAGTGAAAAATAGCAACATAGCCAGCAGCCTACGTCCATGTTGGAAAGTAAAACTAAATCTGTTGAAGATAAAACCATACACACAGACCTACACTACATGAAGATTAATGTTCTTTTTGTTACCGGTATTCCACTATTTTGTTTTGATTGACCATACAAAAATAAAACTAGAGGGTAGTTTTTTACATATCTATATAACATAACAGTATTCCAGTTGGAAATAACAGCTTTAATGGACTGTGCCCAAAAAATCTATGCTTTGGATACAGGGAACAGGAAATTTGCATCTACAGTGATAGTCAGGCAGCCTTGAAAGATTCAAAGGTATTAAGGTCAAAGCTAATCTAAAATTGCTTCAAGATCCTATCACAGCTTGGTGGCTGTAACTACTTACTTTGTTGTTACTTTTTTGTTGGGTGCCAGGACATGCTGGAATTAGCAGAAATGAAATGCTGATGTGCTACCAAATAAAGCATCAGCATCGAAGTTCATGGGACCAGAGCCGTTTTGTGGAGTCTCCAAAGGCGATAATGATCGAAATGGTTTTTTGCCTTAAAACACTCAAAAAATGGAATCTCCAAGAATAGGGTAATGTTTGCCGTCAACACTTGGGCTGAGAAAGAGCATGGGACAAGGTGGAGGAACATCTCTGGTCTGAAAGTGAGTAGACTCACACTTCATCACCCCTTAACAAAAATTGCATTGGATCTTATTAAATTAAGCCGATGCAATATTAGGAAAGTGGTGGGCTGGATCACAGGACATGGCCACTTTAGAAAGCATATGCACAGGATGGGAATCTTCACAATGGAATCTCTGTGGAAGAGATGTGAAATGCAGTCTTGAACAGAATAGGATAGGCATCTTTGTACATTTGGAGAAAGGTCTAACAATTGCCCCAAACAACCTCATAGGAAGATCCTCAAGTTCGCAGAACTTGTGGATTTATAGGATTATGACTTGAGGATGCTCATCATCTTCCGGGAGCGCAATAAGCCTTATGGGTGAATAAGCTGCCCGAAGTGAATTGAATTGAACATAACTGTAAAGTGTCAAGTTTGTAGAATGTCCCATATGTCTGGTATATTATTTCAAATATAGCGAACTCTTCGTGGCACATCTCATACATATAATAATATATAACATTTTATAAACAAAAACTAATGGTATATTTGATGCCATTCTAAGAACAGTTGTTAACATTTTTCACCCAAAACAAAACTTGATAGTTCTTACTACTGGTTTATTTGTAATGAGTTAATGACTGTGCCATTTGGATAGCTATAAAATTTTAAACTATAGTTAAAAGAAACAATGGTATCTTATCAAAATTATAAAGTAAGTTTGGTACTAATGCAAATATATACTAAACACTGAACTATGGTTCATTGCTGGCATGTTAATAAAAAAGTATTTAAATTTCATGTTCCTATCTAAATTTGTGTGCCCGGTATCTTAGTTAATATGTACAGATAATAATAACGACGAGTGGAGCCATGTAAAAAATCACTCCCATGAAAATCCTTGAGACCATGAAACGAGTTAAAACCACGACCATGAAACAGTGGTCAAAATATTTTGCGACTATCTTTTTTACTACATATACTGAATAAGTAAAAGGAACTATAAACTTAACCTCTTTAGTAGATATTTCCGCAGATAGGCATATTTCCATCATAAGAAACAATGAAAATGCAAAATTCCTTATCACTCTGAGATTTGCGTCATTCAGTAGGCCTGTAAAAGTAAACAAAGACGTGTTGTAGGCTATCGTTGCATATCCAAATAAAACCAGGTACATGAAAATGTGGAATATTGATATAAATAATTGAGGTTTAAATGTGTTGCATACAGTGTCGATAACATTGCATAGTTGTGTGTATGTTCGGCCAAGACTGCGTATTGTAGAAATAATATCGGGACAGCAAATGGATTGGTTCACTTCAGTTCTGGGTTCAACTGTAACAAATAGAAATAGAATTATTAAAGTTTTGTGAGACTGTGTGATTAACCTATTAAACCTATTGTAGGATTTGAATTTGTTAAACGATAAATGTATTTATTTTTTATACTTATATCTATTGAGAATTTTATTTATTTTTTAAATTTTACTTGCGCAATATGCATAGTTTGGTAATCGCTAAAATTTCAACATCTTATTTTTAACTGATCTTCACGTTTCATTGCCTCAGAAAACCAAAAAAGTGATTTTCGACATACCATCCATCCATCGTTGTTGTCTGTATATAAACATGATGGCAGCCACAAAAATTAAGATATTAATTGAAATCATATAAAACTATTGAAATTTCTTAAAATCAAAATGATAACCATTTTTAACAGTTTTTATTTATCTCCTATGTTATTCAATTTATAACACACTAAATTAGATAAAAATTTGTAAATTTTAATTCTGCATGTAATGATACCAAACCCACCTCTCTATGATAACAAATAGCGAAATTATTGGTAAAATATAATTTCAAACCCTGACCTCCCAAGAAAATGAGGTATTGGTATAGTTACGAGATCTGACTGAGCTGAGTCACTGACACAAGCATATCAAGTGTGACACAAGGCTTAAACACTGAAGAGAGTGAAGACTTTTTAATATATATCTACGAGGCCCGTTAGAGCCTAGCGGATATGAAAAAGTTGTGATATACACAATTACGAAATTCCATTAACCTATGTAACAACTATTTTAATCAAACCTATCTTATAGGTAACATCCCTTGATTTTCCAATACAATTTAATATTTCCTACAACGCCCAAAAAAACAAAGTTTTGAGTATTTAATTTTGACAATTTGTTTGTATTATATTTAAAAAAAAAAAAATCATGTTTTCTTTTTCTACCCCTAAATTTTGAATATTGGGAATATTGCCCACATTTTGGTTATAAAGAATTGCACATATGACTGACGGCGTTCTAAAACCACTTTTTTGGAATCAACAGTTTTATCTGTAAAAATATAGATTTTTAAAAATAATATACCTTCTCCTGTACCACATATATGAGGAAAAGTAAAAAGGAAAAAATTAACAAAGAAAAAAATAAATTTAAAAAAAGTTAATTAGAAATAATAATAATTTTAACACAAAAATATTGTCTTTGTTAGAAATGGAAATATATACTAAACTTTCATACTAGAAACTTAAAGACAAATTTCTATTTGACTAGTTCCTGTCATGTATTGACACATCGTTTTCTCTTATTTTCTCCAAACAAAAGGAAAATCAAAAACATATACATACATACATATGTGTGTTACATCTTTATACACACACATACCAGGTGTAACACACTATCCATGTAGAACGAACAAATGAGTTTAAAAACTGGGTTCAACTGAAAACCCAATATTTCGCTTTACATAGAACCTTAGAAGTTATACTTGAGCAAAATTTAACTAAAATCTTTAAAGCCGTTTAAGAAAAACATAATTATTTTTGGTAGAATTTGGGGATTAATATTTGTGAAATTAGGAGGGAAGTGTAACAAAATTAAGAATTTGTTCTATTCATAAAATGTGAGTTTCCATATTTCATTGGGACAATTGAGATAATTCCATTTATCATGATACACTGCTTGGGGCGAGACAGCCTGAATGAAATATCAAGCCACAAGACAAGCTAATTAAACCTTCATACAAGCATACATCAACAAAGCCATACAGTAAAACCATTATAAATAATTAAATTATCAGCAAAATAAAGTTGAAATCATACCGAGTACATCGGCTACATCACAATAGCTAGAGCAATAAGACTAGATTAGGGATGTTCCTTCAACAAAATATGACCATACACAATTATGCAGAGTTTTTTTTTGAAACCTTACCACCTCTATTATTTAAAACACGGAAAAAGATATACATAATCTGTTCTTGGGACAGTTATTCGCCTTTAGGGGGAACTTTGGAAAACCTATTTTAAAAAAATCAAATAACCCTCCCATCACCCCATTCAAAAATATGTAATGGACACATATGGCTTGTAATGCCTCAAATTAAAACCCATGAATTTCTGTTGTAAGAAAATAAAAATGTAATGGCCAAGATTTTCGTGACAGTAAAACTGGAACAAAAAAAAAATTAGGTAAGTTTACAATATTGTTTTTCTTTTCACCTTTCCTTGATTTTTGATTTAATCCTAACTTCCATTTCTAACAATTAACCTAAATATTATTTGTACTACCCCCAACAATAATTTTTTAATGTTGTCACAACTGGTATAGCAATTTTATTTTTGCAAGAAAGTTTCATTACTATTAGTTAACGATAAGAAGTCAGTTTATCTTAGTGTCATCAACTATTGGAAACTATTTTCATAGTGTGATATCCTATTTTTATATAATTCTAGAAAATAAGATTTTTGAGCATAGCGAACAGATGCATTGACCGATTTTTATTTTCTTACAACAGAAATTCATGACTATTAAAGGACTTTAATTTGAGGTATCACAAGCCATTACATTTTTTGAGATGGGGTGGTGGGAGAGAGTTTTGAGATTTTAGGAATTCTAAGGTTCCCACTAAAGGTAATAACTGTCCTGACAACAGATTATCCATAGCTCTTTCAGTCTTTTAAATAATACAGGTGGTAAGTTTTCAAAAAACCACTGTATTTACCTGTACAGTTCTTCCAACCAGGATAAGTGACAGCTTGATAAGCGCTTTCTTCCATTGTTGTGCTTTCAGTTACATTATCTATCTCTGCCACTATCTGGATCAGCTGATCATTTACCAGAGCAAATCTGTTATGTAGAATGTAATTCAGTAGAGCAAACTGATGTACCATTATCAACTCTGAGATTTTAGTAATGTCCTGCGTACATGAAACAATAATGTTTGATAAGACGAGTAATGTGTCCTGATATAATATAAACCTGATACTAAGTATCTGTTTTTTAAATCAAATACATGCCAGTATCAGTTCATATTACAAATAACTGATGACACAATCTTTAATTATACTTTATATAGACTGTTCCTGATACTAAATATCAGTTATGTAAATTAGAGACACTACTCAGTATCATTTTACTTTGGTACTTACAACAAACAGTACATACAACATAGTTTGAATTTGTCCATTCTCCGTATCCCATCTGTGATAAAGGTATACTAGGAGAAATGACACTATAATACCTGTTACAGTAAAGAAAACTGTTTTGGAGACTAGGTTTTCCTTTGTGTGTAAATCTTGTATCACAGCTTTGTCTGTAACAAACAATAAATTTCTTTTTAAACTATTTAGTAGATACCTGTGTTTAACAAACTTACTGAATGTTGTAATTGTATCATTAATCTTATGATGGCGATTAGGTTAGGGCGTCACTACCTATACTGTAAAAATACCAAGTTATCTTGAGAGAGCAAGGTTTTAAATTACAAATTGTTGGGGGTGTCGACTCACCAGTCAGACATACACGTCTTAAAAAAAAATCTTATCTTAATATTATTGTTTGTTCGGACATTTTAAAAACAGAATATCTTATCTGTTCATGTTTGAACTTCATAACATCTACACAGAGTGATATATGTTTTTAATGTAAATTTAATTGTCTTATTACCCTGATGATGGGTGATCACCTGAAACTGCATCAATTATAAGGTAAGAAATGCCAGAAAAAAGTATTAGTTGTCATACATGTCATAATACTGAAATCTTCACTAATCCGTGGGCTACCACAATGAACTTAAAATTTCAAAGTTTCTTGGAGTGGTAATCGATAAAAACCTAAACTGGAATAAACATATCTGTTCTTATTCTGCTAAACTTATTTCTGCTTGTTACTTCACATATTACTAGGTTTTCCACTTTTTCAAGACAATATACAGAGTCCGGCAAACATAACTCACAGATTTCTCACTGTTGCTGGTGAAGTGCTAGTAGTACAAAGCGTGGCATTTATTCTTGCAGGCTATTGTTGAAAATGTTCCAGTGAACTCTACTGTGCTGTCAAATGATGAAATACATTTTCATTTATCAGGTTGTGTAAATGAACAGAATTTTAAGTACTGGGGAGAAAATAATCCTTTACAGAGCATATTACCATTGCTGAAGACAATCCATGAATCTCATAAGAGAAATGTTTCTCCTAACAAGAAATAACTGTCATACCACCAGAAATGGCTAGGCGATTGATGCAAACCATGTATAGATAGTGAAAGTCGGCATAAGGATGATATAAAACAGTATGTGAAATAAATGGCTAACCGTGTTCTTTTAAAGTATATAATTAAATTTTTTATCATTAATAAGCTGTCTTTCAAAATGGAGAGTTATTTCTACCAGACCCTTTATTGTGCGTGTTTCTACATGCACCTCAGATATGAGGTGTCTGTCTGGAGTAAATCTGTAGTCTGAAAATTTTCTGTATGCAAAAAAAAATTGTAATCATGTCGAAAGTTAAGAAATTTAATTTTTTAATGCTGCCTAGTATTTACATTTTAAAAGTCTTATTATTGATCGGTACTTCAGTACCCAATTCATATACTAAAACTATTTAAATTCTGTGTCCATTTAAAACTCTGACTGGAAATTGTACAACAAACTGCCAAAATATTTATAAAAGCAGAATCTATTGTTGAGTTTAAGAAAAATTTGCAGAATAACCTAACAGACATTTATTTCGTTAAAGAGTACTTGTAGCTGTAAAATGTGTTGTGAAATAATCAAAATGTTGTTATAATTTATTTTGTACACGCACTTTGCTACAAAACAATTATGTATAAATGTAACCATCTTATTTATTGTTGCATTATTTACATATAAAGTGACTATTTATATAAAATGGATTTAATTTAAATTATGACAAAACGTGTACTGTAACGTGCCTTGTAACATAAGTAACAAAAATACAGGGTGCTTCAAAAAGGACTTTGTAATTCATATAAATTTATTCAGACTACTTACAGACGTTGTTTTGGTGTCATTTTATAGTAAAATAGATCAAATTTTGATTTGTAGTGAATAGTACCAAATAGCACCATTGCAAGACTATCGACAGTTATAACATAGATGACTGTCTTCACTGGCAGCTGCTTGCTTTGTTTTTTGGTTTGAAGAATCAAAGTTTGCAAATTGTAAAGTGGAATTTTTGTAACAAGTATGGCAAAGATCCTCCCAGTAAGTCTACCATTTACAAGTGGCATTAGTGTTTCTTATGCTCAGGATGTTGTAGAACAAGTGAGGCAAAGTTTTTTTAACAATTTTACAAAATCAAACTGGCGTGCTTCTAATGAGCTGAGTGTTCCACATGTGACTGTTTGACATGTGTTGAGAAAACGTTTGCATCTCGCATCGTACAGATTAACAATGCTGCAAGAATTAAAAAAGACACTGATAGGTTTGCTCATAAGTTTTGATAAATATGTCCGTTTTTTTCTGAAATCTGTTCATGCTGAATCTCATCTGATTCTACAAGTATTGTCATTTCGTTGTAAGTCAAACACAGTTTTAACACTTTCAATACTCTGACAGTAAAAACACAGTACTCTCTATGTAACATTAATAAATTATTAAGACCAAAATTCTCTTGTTAGATCACTCCTTACCAAATATCATGTTTCCATCTTTCGAGTTTTGAATACTCTGAAATAAATCGGATAACTTTTCCAGTTTTTGACTTTGTATGAAATGAATTGGATAAACAACTGTTCGTATTATAATTATCACCTGGAGAATTGGCCCTGTGTCTTTATTGTATATACCTTCATTTATCTGGAACAAGACAAAATAGAAACAGTTTATCTTTTGTACAATCTAGTAATTTACATGTAATTAAATGGTTACACAAACTTTCTACTGCTCATATATAAAACTGAATACTAACGAAACAAAACTATTCATTAGTTTTCAGTCAAAAAAAGTTTCTTTAATCCAAATCTTAAAATTTGTCAAATATATTCCATTATAGCTGTAACTTCTGACTGAAACACTGTGGGTACATTCTCATAAGCAGGAAATATTCCTTTCTAAGTCTGATTACAAAAGTACCTGTTCCATACTCAGTTTTCCAGCTATTCGTAAACCACGCCAGTTATTTTTATAGTTGTTTTCTACCTTCTGAGCATTCCTGGTTGTCAGGTAATACCACAGTGAATGGTTTTGATAAAAATTATCATATGGTCAGATATCAGTTACAATTTGGAGTCGTTCAATACCATAGATATTTTGTAGTGCTTCAGACTATTCTGTGTACACTTCCATTCAGACATTTATTTAAGATAAAGTGATTAATGGTTAAATAATTCACATATACCAATCAGTGATTCAGTTTCTTTATAATTCTAAGAAATACATTATTGATATCTAATTCAGTTTATCATAAACTATATCAGTTACTCCCAAGATAGTGCAAGCTGAATATTATTGGGAAATATTCAAAAATTCAAATGAGTCTAATTTCCCTTATCTCTTTCATTTAAAAATACACTGTCGGTTTGCTCACCACTATTTCTGCAAGTACCAGCTATCGTCTTTTTGACCGTAATGTTGTCAAAGCTGATTCCATTGATAGTTCCGACCAATACTCGTCGTTAACTGACGAGCAAGGCCTCCAGCTATCACTGTTCTATTATAACTGACCCTCTTTTTAGGTCATGGTGGTTTTATATACCTTGCCAGGTTAATGAACTAGGTGTTTTGGCTAGAGTCAGCTATTGCTTCATTTTATGATATATTTCACAATTGGATGCCTTCTGTGTATTGTCTTGGGACTTTAAATGCAAATTATATTTGATAGTTTTTATAATTTTATCTATAAACTATTCTTTACAAATTCCACTCTACTTGTATCTAATAAAACAGTTGTACTCGCCATATAGCTTGTCACTCCATCAAGAATACGTCTAACTAGTCCAATCTGTTTGCTTCACTTTGGACAAGATGTATATCAAAAGCCCAAAAAAAACTCCAACATGTCCCCCGGTTCTGAGTCTTCTTATATATATCATCCCTGTACAGATGTATCTAACTAAAGAAACTAACAGAGTTAAAGATTTATTTTTCTCATTTGAATTTCTATATTTGACTAATTATACACACTAACTTGGTCATCACACCAAGTTGTAGAAATTACTTTTTTAGCTGCCATATTGTGTTCTCTAACACTTTTATGAATTTGTTACGTTCTACGATTCTCGCATACTATTTGACTTTCAATATTCACTAACACTTTTATTGGATTCATCAATTTTTTTATTTAAAAGTTTTTCTTTGAGGGTAATCTTTTATATTTTTACGTTAAATGTCTATTGAAAGTCTTTTGAAATTTGGAATTTATATTTACTACATATTAAATATTTAAATACATATTTACAACTGATTAATTTTAAATTCAAAGCTAATCTAAATCTTTCTAACCTATCCTCTAGTATCCTTTTAAGGTTTTATTTTTTATCAATTTGAAAGGTCACGTACTTACAATATGCACTTTTCCTAACCACTATCTTGATGAACAAGCCCATTGGTAAGATGTTAAGACAACAACAGGAGTACAGCAAACCAGTCTTTTAACCACAAGATATGCCAGTCTCTATAGTGTAAATTTTTTAATTATTTGATTTTTCCGCTTATACGTTTTTACTAGCAAATATTGAATTTACAATAATATTTCAAGTGAAAAATATACGACCTAGACTGGGAATCGAACCCTGGACCTTTGGCTTTACGCGCCAATGCTCTACCAACTAAGCTATCCTAGTTGCTTCCCAGTACAGGGCGCAGACCTCTCACTTGACTTTAGTTGCTGCAATTTTGAGTTTCCAATTAATTACCTCGCATATGCGACATTGAAATCAATTTTTACTTATCATTCAGCCCTTAATGCAGCGTAAAGCATTGGCGCGTAAAGCCATAGGTCCTGGGTTCGATTCCCAGTCTAGGTCGTATATTTTTCACTTGAAATATTATTGTAAACTCTATAGTGAGTTAGTAAAGTCCCTCACACTCACCTTAATGAACCTAAATAGAGCCTAAAATGATAAGTTTGGAATTTTGCACCTCCGCCTAAAAGGGGGCAATTTTTGGGGTACTCTAAATTTTCAAATGAAATCCCGGATCTTTTGACATGTAAAATTAAAGGGCATAAAAAAAGACAAAATTAATGGCGCTCAAGAAATATTTTTTACATGACCATAATCAAAATGTATTTGAGACTTTTTATCTACAGTCACTAAATATGTGAAATAAGAACTATAAACAGTTTTTAAAATGATTGCTAGACTAATCTGAGAGAAACATTCAATATTGAACGGAATTTTACCTATCCCCTAAAATTGAGATAATTTTGGGAACATTCAAAATACAAAAAAAAATAATCGAATTATATGTCATATCAAATTAAATTGCTTAATGGCAACAATAAATTTCACTTTTAACTTTGTTACGAAATGTGTGACTTATTCAAAAAATTACATTGCATTTTTACAGTGTCAAGTTAACATTTCGTTTGATTGAACACAATCTAAATAATCACAACAAACCTACTGTGAATACGAAATGTAACTCTCTAACTGTGAAAATAAAATTATTTTTTTTTGAAAATGATGTTTCCTTGGATTGCTATTTTTGATTCATTACACAATGGCATCCACAGTAAAAACGGAAGTATAAAACCAGAGTATCAGTTTTAAACCCCACCAGGCTTCCACATGTCAAAAGTTACTACTTACCACTGTCACTGGCACGTGTAAGATGTAAAGTTTTTAGCCTAAAACTATCCCCAAGTATCTTGATCCCTCTTTAATATCACAACCCCAAAATAGTCCTTTCCCACTCCTAGTAAAAGGAACAGCTACAGTCCTAGTGACAACTCACCTCACTTGAACCAAAATTCTAGGTTATGGCTAGTCTTCATTTGAATACGTTACTATCAGGATATTCAATAAGTTTCATTCTAATGCTTTTGTCATAAAAGCAAAAGTTTAAATTACATTCATTGTTAAAAAAAAAAAAAACTTTATAATAATAATGTTTTATTTAAAGTGTACTATCTAAATTCAAAGCTGTGATATTGTTGCTAAATTTAAAAATAATAATATAACAAAATAAAACCTTATTCTATTGCTAATTACTGATGGTTACAGATTGTCCGAGGAGTTGCATTTACTTTTATATATATATATATATATATATATATAATCTTCTCAATCAATTTTATTAACCCCTTAAGTGTTTATGTCGGTTTAAGCCGACGCTACAAATATCGATAAAAAGTGCCGCTGTCGGCTAAAGCCGACTCTCTTAACTTGCCCTATTCTATTTCGTTCTCTGTCGAAATATTACGTTGTAGTTGCTAGTATTGCCGCTAGATAGTGTTGGCATGCTCTCTAGAGCATAACTTATAAAACTACCACTTTATTTTTGTTCTCTTTGGATCCGCCGTGAAATTATATTTACAAGGAGTCGCGATACCAGTGCAGCGAATGTGATGTTGGGCTGTGTGCTGCCCCATGTTTTAAAATATATCACACCCAAAAAAATTACTAAACATTAGTAAGAAACTGTAAACAATCTTTATTGTGTGTACTTTTATTTTTAACAATGGTTTTATACATTTTACTTTTTTTTAATTGTTAGGTAAATGTGTTTTTAATGTATTTGCAGAAAATTTTTAAATTATATTAAACATGACATTTATACTTTTGATGTTGCTTATATTTTCTTTTAATGCCTATTTTTTAACTTCCAAGTTAACAAACATTAAAATTATCAAATAAAAAAAATAGGCATTTTTGGGTTGATTTAGGCAAAAAAAATAAAACACTTAAGGGGTTAAAATCAATACACAATTTATTACAGTTTTACAATTAATCAATTGTTTTGAATGTTTTATATTAATTTGTTTAATTCTTGTACCAAATCGTACTTATACCATCATGCTAGCTCAGTAAAGAATTCTTAACATTTTAATAAGTCCATTAACATTCCACATTTTTAGTGTTTAATGTCGGATTAATACCTTGTTCGGTAAGTGAGGTGTAGCAAAATATGATGTAATTAATTGTGTCGTACATATATCACAATCATGTATCATAATATGGTATAGAGGGATGGACAAGTTTTGAAAATTGGTTAATTTTGCTGAATGACGGATGAGTGAGATTACATTTATATGCTTTTTGTAAATATATACAGGGTTACATAAAAGGTACATGGTGGGGTTTGTGCATTGACGAATTCGGTCATAGGGGAATTTGATCTTAATACTGGTAATTGGCTGGTGAAAATCTTTTGTGATTAAAAAAGGTCAGTCAAGTTTTAGAACATCTTACTTGCTTTCTTTCTGCCAAGGAGTGAAGTCATATTTGACTCTCTCTCTCTCTCTCTCCCCTCTCCCTCTCCATCAGGAACTTCTCATTTGCCTGATCGGCACTTTGTATTACACCACCGATCCTTGAATTACTCAAAGGGTGTAGTTACTTGTAGGTATCTGCTCTACATTACCTTGGAGGAGTTAAAATCTGAATTATGTGATTATCTCTGATTGAAGTTACTCGCATAATGCGAACAGAAAATGGTAAGAAAGTCCCAACTGCTTCGTTGGTGATAATTTTTAACACTCCTACCATACTAGATTACATTTATGCTGGACACCAACGACTAGTCGGTAAACCTTATGTTCTAAATATAAGGATTTTGGACACTTGAGTTCTTAACATAAACACATCATTTAATTAACAATCATCTATTATTTTTAAATTTACCTTTTTGGAGTCACCAGAAACGAACCTCATAGGTATGTACATAGTTAAAACAATCGAGATCATACCAAGGGTTAGGTTTATCAAGTGGAGTATGATAATAACCAAACGCATCTATAGTAACACACAAAACAATAATATTAATATATGAATAGGAGGTACAGGCTTACCTTGGTCCTTGGTAGTGCCTAGTAGTACACAAATAGGAAAGCACTTAAGTTCTGAAATATTTTCTAAACACTGTTCACTTTCTCAATCAGTAGAAAGAATAATAAATTGTTGTATTATGGTTGCAGAGAATGAATCTGTGTTAAACCACAGGTAAATGTTTTATTATTATTTAATTATACTAATTTTAAGTAAGCCTGTTAGGGAGATGAAAAGGGATGATTTATCTAAGATTAAGGTTAATGGCACTTTTAATGATTGTTTCATGACAAAAATTATAAAATTACTCCCTCCAGGATGCACCCTCTCAGAACTAAGAAGATGGAAACTGACCCATCAGTAGGTCACAAAATCTAGAGAACAACAAATCTTAGATAAATCATCCTCTGTACTATTTCCTCTCCCAACTATCTTACTTAATATTATAATACTGTAATAATAACAATAATAAAACATTATTGATATTAACAACAATAATGCAACCAGACTACAACAATTTATTCTTTTTATACTCTCTAATGATTGAGAAAGTGTACAGTATTTACAAAATATTTCAGAACTTTAGTGTTTTTCTATTTGTGTACTACTAGTTAATACCAAGGACCACTTTCTCCAGGTAAGCCTATGTCTAATATCCATCCAAAATTCTAAACATAATAGGCTATGTGCCCTATTAAATTTTATTCATTAATATATTATAAGACTTATCAACAGACCCAATACAGAATAGCCTAAGTATTGTATAAGTAAACAATTGCTCAATTTTTAGAAGCAGATAAAAATGTCAGTGACCTTGCTTTAAGTCGTGCATTATTTACCAATTTTCTATCTTCAAAAAAAGTTAACTTAAAAATGATGTCAGTTTTAAATAGTTTTGTTAAAATAATGTTAATTTGAAAATCTGCATCCAATTATATGGGTTTTTAACAATAAAAACTAAAAGAATTGTTGTCAAAAAACGTAGATATTCATTACATAACCTAATAGTATATTTCATCACTAGGATCAAAAGTGAAGCTTTCTGATACAAGCTCTAGTTTAACGGAAAATGAGCGAGGATCGTAAAGCTTCTTTTGGGCCAAGTGATGAACTAAATTTTTCGTTATACTGCAAATAATATAAGAAAACAATTTCACAAAAACTAAAATGTTATAACCTATTTACCTTCAAATTGATGGTAACAGCTGTTTTTACGGTTATTTACAATCGAGAGTATTGGTTGTTTCTTTAGATGCTTTACAATCATTAATTAATTCGTATAAACGAAATAACAGCTGATGATCTCAACCTCAGCTGATGTTTTTAAGTCCTAGGACTAAAAAGAACAACTTTAGCATCTCAATGCATGTATTGAAAACAGCTGTTTTTGAATCAGTATGACGAAAAAGTTTTTTTTAAAATCAATTTAATAATATATCTAGTAGACAGAAATTAGTTGAATTTCAGTCAAATTTACCATCTAAGCTAGGTTTTTCTATTAATTTATTGCACAAACTTTTCCACTCACCCGTTCCTAAAACCAAATAAATACGAACCAAAAATAATCAAAAATGTATTTTCGGTACTAGTAAAAGTGAAAATGTACCATGCGACACTCTTTTTGAAAATATGTTTATATATTAAAATAGGGCCTAAACTTACTCCATATGTTTATTGTTGTAACAAGTCCTCAGCAACAAGACGTACTTGATTAAAATAGAGCTTTTAATGACGACAAATTAGTTTTGTTTTTTACCAATTACTCATGAACCAATATATTTTTTTAATTTATTTACTATTTCGTACAAGAGTTTGGATCATTAATCTACACAATTGAAATAAAAATTGCTGATTTTTGTTTGTTTTTTTACTGGATAACTCATGAACCAATATTTTTGGAGAGGTGACAACCAATATACATATTTTCTTTGCATCCTTAGGGACTACATTAGGGAGCAAAATCGTAATTTTGTTTTTAGTATGACAGCTACCCCCAAATTTTGAGTTGTGAGAAAATTTCCTGATATATGATCAAGATCATATCAAATTTTATTCAAAACGGTCAAAACATTTGAGCTGTAGTCCACTCTTCATACAACAAACATTCCAAAAATCACTTTTAGTTATTATATTTTGTATTTACCTTAATTAGTCTGCCTAAAATAATTCTTACTGGAATGTTGCTTAGCTACCTCCGTTTAGTCTGCAAAGAGACATCATCAGGCTTCGCACTTGTCACAATTAATTATAAAACTACACAATAAATACACGAACATTTAAACACAATGTACAATTTAAAATTCACCAAATTTGCCACTTTAGTCATAACCAATGTAGGTTTTGGGCCCGTGTACATTCTACTATTTTCTTCTCAATCAAACTAAATACTTTATTCTTGCTGAGAGAATTAAGCGTGTTGTATATTGTATTGGAGGCAAAATTCAAATTTTGTTTTTTGTCAAGATTTTTTTTATTGTGGAAATCAAGTTGGAACTCTTCTAATATGTTTGTAATTTTCCTTTTTTTTTCACAGTTGTTACATGAGAGTTTGTATAATTTTTCTCCTTCGAAAACATCTAAAACGGTTCTGGACCTATTTTTATTTATTTTATTTTGGAGTTTTATAATTGTGACAATTCTGAAGCCTGATGATGTCTCTGCAGATGAAACAGACATAGCTAAACAACATTCCAGATTATTTTAGACAGACTAATTAAGATAAATACAAAATATATTAAAAATAAATAATCCAGAGGTTTGAAAAAAAATTATTATTTTAGTTAATCTTAAAATGGACATCTCAACATTAAAACTCTATTAAACTACAAGTAAAATTTGAATGACTTTACCTTCAGGTTGGGTCTCACGTTTCTCTCCAAATTAATAGGGTAATTACCAAAGACTATAAACCAATAATAAAATGTATCAAATTGATCAAACGTAGGTTCCATAGTCGTGTTATAATGAAATAAGTTGAAACATAACCCTTCTCAAACTGAATGTAAAAAAACAATATTCATACACCAGATTAATTTACTAAGTAAATGTAAACAACAGTATGTTGTCCTAAGTCACTTTGGGAAATTGTATTATTCCTTCTCAATGTTTACTTGGCTGTATTATCATTCATCATATATGATTGCCATAATTTAAAATAATAAAGACTAATAGTAGATGTGACTTTGCAATTACTTACACGAAAATTGAAAATAAATATCACTTCTACAAATATTGCACAAGTATAGAAATCAATTTGATGATCCCAGCAAGGTACTTACCCAGCCCTATCATACAATATAATACAACCATATCCATTAAATGTAATGGTTTCTTGGGCCTTATAGGAAATGTTAAATTGTATTGGTAGATCAAGGGGTTTTGTCCAGTAGGATGTTTCTTTAAAACAGTTGTTACTCAGGTTTTCTGAACCTCGTAATTGTATATATCACTACAGCTAAGATCATTAATTTTACTGAAATTCCAGTCTGGGTTCTTTCACTTTAAACTAAATAAATCAGTTGTTCAGTTATACAATCAATGCTTCTCTATTATTTATTATAAACCTGATTATCTCTCTTTCAGCTTCGACTTAAAAAGCAAAGGAAAGCTATAGTTTTGCTGTATTTCATGCTGTTCCACTCCTGTTTCCGAAGTTACTTCAAGATAATAATATGTAGCTTTACCACTGTCAGTCATTTTACGCTCATTAAAGACTTCAGAGATTTATCTTAGATGAAAATCTTCCACAATCCAAATGAAAAAAATCTTTGTGTAAAATCTGTCTTATTTATGGAATGTTATCATTCAATTCATTTTCTATTTCAGATGACAATGAGTGTCAACGCATCCCAAGTCCTTGTCGAGGCAATGCTCAGTGCATCAACTCACCTGGAAGTTTTGAGTGTCAATGTCCTGAAGGTTATAAACTTGGAGTCAGTATGAGAGACTGTACAGGTAAGAAATTTTGTCAGAAATTGTACTTTTTTGGTTTAATGTGAAACTAATAATTAGAATAAGATATAAAATTACAAGAAGAAGACACAGTAAAACATTAACACTGCCATAATCCTATTAGGTTTCAATCCCATTCTCCGTTTTTAATAGTTTTTTAGAACTATTATGTATACAGATTTTTGTATCTATCGTACTCTTATTTCTTTCTCTGTAACTTAATTTCTTCAAGAAAGGGATATATCATGTTGTTGAAATGCTTTAATCGGACATTTGCCATCATTTATGCATAATACACAAGACATTTCGAAAGTATAAATCAACTCTTGTTATCAAGTGTTAAACCTAAACCATAAAAGCAAAAAACACCAATAGGCTAGGGTCATGTTGGAAAATAAAACTAAATCTATAACCTATGAAATGAACTGTCGAAACCAGTTATCCACATGGATGAAATTTGGATTGTCTGATGGAAAAATTCAGGTAATTAACCTATAATATATTCATTAAATAGACAATCCAGGAAGCTACACCAAACATTATGTTTAGAAAAACTCAAGCCTAAAACTAGGCCTGAGCAGTCAAAGCTAAGACTAAATACAAACATGATCAGATAAAACCACAACACACAGACCTACACTACACAAAGGACGGTAAGCAATCGATTGTAAAGGATGGAACCAAGAGAAAATTGTCTTAACTGTTTATCATGGTAAACAACCCTTTGCCCTCTCTTTCAAGAGTTTAGTCTTTGATCTCGTCATGATTCCCATTTTATTGGATAAGCTGTAAAATTTCAGCTTTATGTAAAGAATTTTCATATCCGGTTTTTAATTAAGTTTTTATTAACGGATGCAGTGCCGGATTTACCAATAGGCCGACTAGGCCGCAAGCAAAAGGTGGTCACAGCATTTTGTAAAAATACTTTTTTTTTTAGTAAAAAAATTGAATTTTTATTTTCTAAAATTATTAATTACCGCTACTGTAAATTGAATACATTACTTTTGTATATAAACAAACTAATTAAAATAACCAGCGTACATATCGAGGAATTCAATGGGGATTACACAGACGTCTTGAAGATCTGGATTACGCAGATGATATGTGCCTGCTTTCGCAGAGATACACGGATATGCAGTTTAAGTTGAATGCGCTGAAGGAAGTAGCTGAAGCGGCAGGACTTAAGATAAATCATCGGAAAACTAAAGTTATGAAGATGAATTCAGAAAACAGACAATTATTTATGATTAAACCCATTATTATCAAATAATTTTAACATCAGAATATCATTTAGGACCCAACATGGTCGGTCTGACCCAGGACATCGTCTTGTTTCCATGGTTTTAGGACTTCCTGAAAAAAATTCATTGACTTTAATGTTTATTTTTCACACTGTGATGTTGTACAAGATAAGAATACCTTTTGCTTTATCTTCGGTAGTTATTTAGTTATTATGTAAATAGTTTAAAATAGAAATTGTACAGTAAAAGATCTTGAAACACACTTAAGGGAAGTGAAAATAAACCTAGTTTTAATCTGTGATTTCTGAAGATATTAAGTTTGTGTATAGTTTTATTTCCTTTTCCTTCAGATCTAATCTTCTTTCTGTGTCTTTAGTTTTAGTTAATAACATTAACCTAGGGTTTGCAATTAAGAAGAGTTGGCTTAGTTTAATATTTAACCTAGAAAATGCAAGGAAAGACTCAAAGGAGTGGATCATATTTCTGTCTGGTTCTTCTAAGCACAGCAATTAAATCTAGCTTAAACTACACTCATCAAACACCAGACAGCTTTTGATGAAATTAAACATAATTAACATAATAAAGTATTAATGATATAATTAAATGCAAAGCATGGAGTCTAATGGTTACAGACTGCTTAGGTTATTTTAGGCTGCCAGTCTCATAATTAACACCAATTATTGTCCAAAACCCATGAGCAACACACATTAAAATCTTTCAGGACTCCGTTAATTTTGGGTCTTTAGAATACATAAGTTAAAAAATTAAGGAGACCAGAAAAAACATATACAAACTTGTAGAATCCCACTAATGCACTGCTGGTTGAATACATTTTTCTGTGCATGTTTTGAATCACCCAGAAGTTGAAAGAGGGTTCATGCAAAGAAAAAAGGCTGACTAAAATGTGAAGGGGAAATTTTATATTATAAAAATTCATCTCTGTTGTGGAAATACCGACATTCGAGACTATGAAATATCAATCGATCACACTTATAGGATTAATTTATCACTATTTTTGGTAAATGTATGTTTGTTAAATCTCTACATGTTGTAACTTTGGTCTAATTTTGCTCAAATTTGAAAATAGACTTCATTTTACAATTTGTTGGGCAAAATCATCAACCCTAGAATTAGTAATAATTTTTCCTATAACGATAGGAGTTTTTTGTGCACTTTACAGTTAGTTGCAGTCATATTTTTTTAATTATAAAAAATTATGGATACAAAGTTATATTTTTTTTATTAGTAAAACCCTAAATAATATCCTTGTATGACAATTACAATTTTTTTAATTCCACTTTATTATAAAACGGTTTTATTCAGATTTTTCAAAATTTTACATCACAAATTTGGAGGACTTTTTTTTCAAAATCAGATATACAGTACACAAAATATCCATTTTAAATAGGTAAAAAACTGCACTCAAATAAAATAATTAAAATATGTATTAATGTCATGGTCATCATCACCTAGAGAAAAAATAAACACTCCTACCTCTTGAATACTCTTATAGAATTAGGGCTAGAAGAGAACAAGAGTTGGTCAAGAGATACCTAATAGGAAAAGAGGGAGGAATCTAACTCGAGACTAGATGAAGAAAAGAAATTGCCCCCACCTCCCCTTCCCCACAAGAGGTTATAAATGAATATAATGAAACGTTGCTATTCATGTAATAAAAAAAGTTGATGAGTGAAACCTCTGATTGTAAACCATTAACATCTTTTGAAGAAAAAAATATGTTTCATTCCTATTTCAGCTATTGATTAATTCAGGTTCGAAGGATGACAACAATTAATCTGCTTATAGAATTAAGAACAATTAAGAAGCGCAAATTGAGTTCTAGAGGTAATATTTGTTTAAAAAAATTAATTATCCAATTTTGAAACTTAATAAAATTGTTTAAAAACTAAAAACCTATTTGTCAGTCATTCCTATATAAAGGCAGAAAAGAGCATAAAATAAAACGCCTTATATTCCTAGAATACTCAAATAATGTCAGGATTGAAAAGAACAAGAATTGGTCAAGAGAGACCTGATAAAAATATTTAAAAAAAGAATCTAACCGAAGAGTACATGAAAAAATGTGTAGACACGACTAAAGTCCCTCATGATTAAATTGTTCATCAAGTTTAGAAATTAAAATAACCTTTCAGTGTTTCTTATGTTAAAAAATTCTTTTCCAGATATCGACGAATGTTTTGATCGTCAAGGCATCTGTGTCGACGGAGACTGTAACAACTTTCAAGGCAGTTTCCAATGTATCTGTCACAATGGTTACGCACTGACAGCTACGCGTGAGTCCTGTGTGGATGTTGATGAATGTCAACGTCATCCAAATATTTGCAACAATGGTACCTGCGTGAACGCAATAGGATCTTTCAAATGTCACTGTTTCCCTGGATTTAAGTTGAGCCATAACAATGATTGTATAGGTGAGCTTTGTCATGTATTGATTTATTTAACTTTGATTGTAATTCTATCAAGTGGTGTTAATTATCTTTAAATATGTTAATCTGTGAGTATGATTCTTTTAGTTAGTTGCTTACATCTATGCTTAATCAGTATTTATGTTTAGTTAGTTGAGAAAAATGATTATTTGACGTAAAATTCACATTGAAATATTAACAGGTTATCGGCCTAGAAGAAAAGTGTTTGATTATAAATGGATTTGTGTAAGTAATTGCGTAAGTATAGTGTTATTTTTAGTGAGGTGTGGTGATTAGGTTAAATTTCAAACATGGCACAATCACCATTACAATTATAATAATTGTCATATAAAATCTTCTCAAATTGGAAATTGCAAAATTGAATCAATTTTAGACGAAAAGAATATGATTTTTAGATCAATTTTTATATCTTGAAGATGGAGAAGTTATGGAAAGCAAAGCGAAGAAAGGATGGTGCAAGGTCAGTCATTATTCAATATGTAACTGATCGGTATTTAGAATAAGATCACTGATATATGCTTTCTTCATTTTGAGAAATGTGTAACGATGAAAACATGTAATATGGTGTATCATGCACGTATAGAATTGATATTAAGATATGGTGTTTTATGGGGAAATGCAGCCAGTATTTAAAAAAATATTCTTATTACAAAAGAAAATTATAAGAACAATGACAAATTTGAGTAGTTGTAGACGTGTTTTTAGGGAATTAAAATTTTATACTTTGTCAGGGCTTTTTTGTTGAAGTTTTAGTATGGTTTCATATGAATCTATAGAAAATAACTACATCACTTTTAATAACAGCTACAATACAAGACATTGAATAATTACGGATTTCCCTCTCATCATTTAAAATTATATGAAAGTAGTCAACTATATATGGTTTTAAAATTGTACAATAAACTGCCACAGGAGTTTATTAAGCAATGTATTCTTTAAGAATAAATTCAAATTGTAAATAAAGTTAGTATAGTTTGAGTGAATATTTTGAAAATTCAATAATAAATTGTGATTAATGTTATGAAATGTATGTTTATTCAGTAGACTTCCGATAATCTGACATGTTCGGAACTTTTCCAGTACTGGATTACCGGAAATGCCGGATTATCGGGCGGTACTGTGTGTGATCTCTGAATTGTAATTCATACACCGCATACACCTGCAACATGATGTCAGAAAGCAAGTATTCTATCTTTTATCAGAAACATAAGGATAAACGTTTCAACTCAAAAAAATACTGAAAGTATGTACAACTACAGCAATACATTGATATAACTATAGAAGGCATACAGTGAACTTTTAATTGAAAACCAGTAAATACAAACACCTTCTCAGCTGGGTGACATGGCCCATACAATTTTGTTGTTGTAAAATATTCGTAAAGAATATTGTACTCACAGATGCTTAGAATATTAGTTGAATGTTGTCTCAATAGATAGCAGCACATACCAACCACTTTAGTCGACATTCACCGTATTAAAATCGGACATGAATTGCTTGTCGACTATGGCCAACATTAGCACTTTCGGAGGCGTCAACTAAAATTTTAAAAACCGCAAAGGGGTTAAGGGTATGAAATAGCTGAATTAAAGAATTAGGTGACATATTTTAAATTTATCCTTTATTGTACTATTATTATATTTTTCATTTATATAATTTTAAACTGACTTATTGACTCACAATAAATAAATCTTACGATCAGTTTTTATAAATGTTAAATTCAGATGTGGATGAATGTCATATAATGCCATACTTGTGTCGCAATGGACGATGCCGTAATGTTATTGGCTCCTTCCGATGTGAATGCGCTGACGGCTATACTCTGGCGCCAGATGGTCAACACTGTCAAGATGTGGACGAGTGCGAGAAGGTATGTTACAAAATTTGATCTGTTTACTTTTTCAGTTTGAGCGATGGTTTTTAGTCTGTGAAAATACATAGCTATTTAAATAGTTTAAAGAGATGGCCATTTAGTTATAAAGTAATTTATAATTTGTTACATGTAATTAAGGTTAGAGTTTAATAGGGCACATAGCCTATTAGTTTAGGTTTTGTTTTGTGTGTGTGTGTGTGTGTTTTCCTATTTGCGTACTACCAAGGACCACTTTCCAAGATAAGCCTATCCATACAAAATCTTAGTTATTTTTATTTTTGTCTGTTATTTATGCGACTGTTATTGTTGCTCTGAATTTAGATTTTTTGTTCAAACTGTGTATTTAGAATTAGTAGTTTAAGTTTTAAAGTAATTGGTTTTAGTTAGTTTTGTTTTATTTTTTTATTTATTTTTTATGTATCCTTCTGTTTGTTTATTATAGGATAAGATGGTGAGGTATTTCCTAGATAATAATTTCTAAATAAAATCTATATACAATGGAATGAATACATTAAAAAATATTATTTCAAACCCTAACCTCCTAGGAAAATATAATATTTGTATAATTGGAGATCTAGCAAGTCACTGACACTAGAGTAGCAAGTTAAAACTCTTTCACATATGAACGAACGGCTTCAAATTGCTGTTAGGAATTGGCCATTGATTCCCGCCTAGGTCCTTTTGTTACAATAAACATGACAGTGTTTCAGTTTATAATTACTAAGTATCTTTTTTTACTCTCACAAAATATCCTTTATACAATTTGTTTTAAATAAAATTCACTTTCATTTATACAATTTATTTCTTAGTGTTTCAAACAAACAAATCTATTATCATTATCAAATAATAGACTCAGAATGATTCCAACTATTGTGACTCTAGACTCTACATTATCTTAGTCTCAAACAATTACAAGTTCCTTTTACACATAAAGTTTACTCACCTTTGCAAGGTCTTCGTATATGATTCATTGATGTGGTCTGAAATCCTCGGAGGTTCTGTCACATTCAGTTCGTCTTGGTTATCATCTAGAACCCTGCAGTCAGTCCCCTCATTAATGATTGACTTGGTTTCTTTCACCAAGAAATAATGAATAATAGAAAATAAGTTTCTTTCACCTTATGACTCGTGTCGTCCAACACACTAAGCTATTCCATCAGTTTTCTAGCTTCGTCACAATAATTGTTTATCATTCTGACTTCTCTAAAGAAATTATACTATTGTTCTAACTTAATTGTGTTTGTAATTCCTAACAGCCTACATGGGCCGAGATACTGGCCATGATGAAATGAGATGAGATTTTTTTAATATATACACATGTACACGGCCCATTAGATTCTAGCTGATGTCAAGAAACTAGAAAATAGTGATTAGATTATTACAAAGTTTTGAAAACCTGTGCTACAACTCTTTTAAACTTACCTTACTTGATAATATAACATTTCCTACAAGGCCCAAGAAACCAACTTTTGGGAATTATGTTTAAAGAATCTGCATGTATTACATTGTATGATAGGGGGGTGGGTGGAGCAACCATGATGAACCTATCAATTAATTGTATAAGATGATGGTGACCGAGAGGTTTATTGCCTTTAAATAACTTACTTACTTACTTCTTACTTCTTCTTTCAAGCTTCCGGCTTCAGGTAATGCCGACGACTCGGTGTCCATGGTAAACCGCAGCTGCCAATGCCCAGTACTCTTCTTGAGAAGCAAAATGCTGGCGTTCAGTTAGCTGTTACGCTATCCAGGGGCAGGAACGAGGACCAACCAGCTCACCCCCTGCCTTTAAATAACAAAAGAAAAATATATTAACAGTGTAATTATAAGTTTAGGCTTAGATATTTCTTCACTACTTTACCCAAATGCTACATATATCAGATTTAATTGTTGCTATTGCAGATAGATGGTACTTGTCCATCACCAGGGAGATGTCAGAACCTAATGGGATCGTTCCTGTGTTCTTGTCCTTCTGGCTATCGTTTGACACCAGAGAAAAAAGCATGCATTGGTAAATATCCTTCTAATCTGACATTTGTAATTGTGAAAGTTGGTATTTATCCTGGAAACAGATAAAACTAAATTTTACCTTTAAATATGTATCCTATATGGTGTGTAGAAATTATCATGATAATATTCTACAGAGTAAAGAGTTTAAATTAATAGGTATTAACAATTGTGATCTTCATCAAGAATAGGAGTTTTGCTATTTAATATCATTTATTTATATTTCCCTTTGTTTTGTCACAGGTTTGTTACGTTTAATCTCAGTATGCATGTCCTACTCTCACGTGACCTACATTCACGTCTTCAAGTCAAATGTCCTATCATATATGTGCAATTTATTAGAGCTGATCGTCAGTTTTAAGTTTTACATTTCAAAATATTCTTCCTCTTTATCCTAGATGTTTACATTGTTCTAAATTTGGTATTCTCTTAATTTATAAGTTATAACCTATAATTTACCAATGTATATGTGAAGAAATAAAATAAGAATATATTATTAAAATGTTTCAGTCAGACATTTACCATCATTTTTGTATATAATACGACTTTTAGAGAGTATAAAAAATATGCACTGCTTTTCATAATCAATGATTCATAATCGTAAACAATGCTAGGCAACATCTGTCTCCTTAACTAAACTTAAAAATGACACGCAGACCACTATAATCTGTATTTTCATTATTAAATATAATTGTGACACCCAAATAAGGGTGAAACAAAATACCTCTAAATATAAAATTAGTGAATATAAAAAAAAAATCACAATCAGACCTAACAGATAAATTGAAAATAGCCGAACATATTTCGTCACAAAGTTAATTAGGAAGAGGAAAAAATAATACACCGGGAAAAAACTTATATAAACGAAAACTAATTGAAGGGTCATATATAAAGCTTTTGGACAATCCTATCAGTGAAACCAAGGGCCATTGTGGCTTCCATTAATAAAAACTGTATTTAAAAAGAGATTCTTCTGTTTAATCTACAAATGGGAATCATGACGTGACCGAGGACTAAACTCTTGAAAGAGGAAGCAAAAGGTTGTGTACCTCGATAAACAGTTAGGACAATTTTCTCTGCCCCTTTAACAATCAGTTGCTTGCCATCCTTTGTGTAGTATAGACCTGTGTATTGTGTTTGTATTTAGTCTTAGCTATAACTGCTCAGGCCTAGTTTTAGGATTGAATTATTTTTTTAGGTTATAAATTTAGATTTAGTTTCCAACTAGGCTACTAGGCTATGTTTGCGGTTTTCTCTTTTATGCTCTAGGTTTTACACTTGTAATAATTTATTTCAATACCTTTCAATTTAAACTGAAGGCCTGAATTTATTTATTATTTAATTTTATACTGGGAATAATTTACTTTAAATTGTCAGGCACCAGCTTGTGAGAAAAGCACTAACACTTATTTATTTTACTCTTTTCTTGGGCCGTGAATTTCGGAAAAATGTACTCATAAATGATCATGAAAAACTTCTGAAATACATACATTATATTTACATAATTTTTTATATATATTACACATAAATATTTTGGTTAAGCGGTTTGCTTTACTCCTCCTGAAATGCATACATTTTATAATAAACAAATTATACAAAAAGATTGTTGGGAATCAAACATAATACAAACATATTTTATATTAAAAGTATACATAAAGTTCATATTTTAAATAAAAGTTTATAGAGTTCTTTTACTTATTTAATTCACTAATAGAAAATGTCTCGCAATACTTATGACATTCCATCTGAAAGATAATTTTTACTCAAACTCTTTGGAACAATAGTTTTCTTATTTAAGTTATTATGACTGTTTTCTTTACAAAAATCCTTTTATTATATTTTACATTATTTTTCTTTGTTCTATTAATAAAGCTATTTGTCTCAGCTCTTAAAGTAAAAAGTTCAATTTACTTAATTGTTCATGTTAAAATTATAAAACTCAATTTTACACTCATACCAAGGCATAATTTTCACTGATTTTACTTTAAAGTTCAATGTTAGAAAACTATTTTTCAGTACTGAATTACACAATGGGCATTGATCGTCTCTCTGGAAGATTAAGCGACCCGCTTATGATGGAGTTTGAGCGTTCTTAATTCAGAACTAATAGCCTGTATTTCTTGATATCTAAGATTATGCATGTCCCCACTACACAATTTCCTTCTATCGATTTTCTTATTGGTTAATACCGTGCACTCTGATTTCTGACAAAACTATTTGTAATTATTTTACAAAATATAATTTTTCCTTAATTCCATTAGACATATACCAAATTACACTATTTTATTAAAATTATTACACTTATGAAATCTTAAACTAACATTTCTTATAAGTTTTCCAATTGTTTTTATCACACACATACATAATCCTCTAAGTTTAACAACTCTGAAATCTCATCTGTCTATCTATATTCAACTTCTGAATTATAGTTTTTTGTCTTTTAATGCAAATAATCGATGCAATACTACTTCTTTTACAATTTCATCATGTTTATTGATTAATCACATTACGTGCAAATATTCCATTTCTCCCAATCAAATATATCTTGATATAAAGATCTCAGAATTGTGAACATTACACACTTGATTAACAAGAGTTGATTTATACTCTCCAAATGTTGTGTAATAAATTTTATCTACACAATTAATGGGAAATGTCTGATTAAAACCATATTAATAATATGAACAATTCATCATTATCAAATAACTTTAAAACCAGAAGAAAAAAATATGTTGATCAATTACTATACCTCCCATATGCATATTATCGTACAATAGCTCTGTGAAGACTAAAGAAATATTATGTTTTGAGTACTAAGAATATACATTGTGTTGACAGATGTGAACGAATGTTTGGAAAGTGCTGGTATCTGTGAGGGAGGAGCATGTGTAAATACAGATGGTGGATTTATCTGTGAATGCCCTGAAGGTTTTGTCCACAGCACCAATGGAATGAAGTGTGTCGACATGAGACAAGATATCTGCTATGATTTGTTTCACCAGAGTAAGTCTTGGGACCATGGAATGTGGGACCAATCGAGAACACAGTTTAGGGGGGTCTTTTCAATGTTTAATTATATTTCTTTCTTTTTTCAGTCTCTCGGACAACATATTTACTGTATAAGGAAAGTTGGTCTGTAACACGATAGAAGAAATTGAAGCTAATATACACGTTTAATACAAAAAGCATGTAACTACAATTAAATATTTGAATAATATAATGTGTAGGCCTATAAATATAAAATGAACATAATTTATTCAGTGTCTGTAAGACACTCCTCCACTGAGTAAAACTCTCTCACTTTCAGCAACTGCTTTAGTTTATGTTTGAAGAGCTTCACTTTCATTGACTCTTTGAGCTCTTTATTAATAAAATGGACACCAGCCTCAGATGACAATTTCTCAAAAGCCATCAGTCTCCGCTGTTGTCCTCAAAAATCATATTTACTTTTAGTATTATGTGTATGTATTTTTTTTTTTTTAAATAACGATATATACAAAGTGTAAAATAAGTTGTGATGTGCATTGATATAATTTAAATAGATTGCTATATCAACATAAAACCTCTACCATACCTATTATAACAATTTTATAGTGTTTAAGGGGGTTTAAAAATGTAGCCCCCCCCCCTTTTTGAAAGGTGGCAACTTTCATTTTTTAAATGGCAACCCCTATATCTTTAAATTGCATATCTCTTACCTGTTTTAATGTAACAAGTGCTCGAATTGGTGACCTTCAGTGTGCTAGCTGTTGTAAAAAAGTGAGACAGTATTTGTAAATGATTCTCTTGGAATGGATTAAGCCTTCAGTAACGTCAATTGGTTAAATTTTATAAACAAGGTTTTTCAGGTGGCCCCAAAGGAAATAGTCGTCAGGAGACCTTGCTGGCCGTTCCACAGCGCCTCTTTTGCCTACCCATCTTCTCGGAATAACATTGTCCAAGTATTGTCGTACATCACAGCCGTAGTGTGGTGGTGCTCCATCTTGTAGCAACCAAATGTTTTCCATCTCCTGTCCAAAAATATTTTGGAGTGCAAGCACGATCTGATTAGCAAACATCTCTAAATATTACTAGGCGTTCAAGTTTCCATCATTTACAAACGGTCCAACCAACTGGTTGTTAACTATTCCTGCCCAAACATTTATTTTTGAAGGACGTTGCATATGAGCCTCAACATACCAACATGGCTTTCTCTCCGTCCAATAACGACAGTTATGCCTATTGTTCACATAGTTTGTCATGAAAGTAGCCTCATCACTGAAGCACTTAAAACCTTTCAAGCACTTGTTACATGATATGTCACAAGATAGGGGTTGCCATTTAAAAAATGAAAGTTTCCCACTTTACCCTCCCTCTTAAACACCAGAAAAGTGTTATAATAGGTATGGTAGGGGGGGTTTTACGTTGATATACCAATCTATTCATATATCGAGGTGTATCACGGACTTATTTTACACTTTGTGTATATCCTACTTCATAACACTGCCCTTTTCACAAGGGAAACTGGAATTGACTTTGACATTTTTTGGAATAGTAAAGGACCTTAGCTGTGTAAAGAGCAAAATACTGGCTTTCATTTCTGTTTTCTTCTTATATAAGAAGTAAGGGAAGATATGTGTTAAATGCGACCAACTTATGTCATACTTGAATGCATTGATGTAACGAACTTTCATTACAACGGACATTTTCATCGCCCAATTAGTCTGTAGTGAGGACTAACTGTAGTATGAAAAATTGTGTTTTCATTCATTTATTAAATCTACAAAACATTAAGAAAAATGCGTTTTTTTTAATAGAGTTTCCTTCAATAAAAAACAAAGATTGATTTTTCCATCCTTAACATCTTAAATTACAACTTTAACTATACTTTAGAGTAATGAAATAATGATAACAGCTTGTCGTGGAAAATCCCAACATCTACAACAGGTTTCAATCTTGTCTATTCACAAATCTATGCACTAGACATGCTTTACTAATTTTGTTACCCTGCTCATCAGAATTAAGAAAATTAGCTTTATTTAGCCGTAGTATGTAAAGAGTGATTCAAAAGTTTTTAGACCTTAAAATTATTTTTTAATTTTGTATGTAAAACAACAAAATAAATAAAAAATAATGAGTAATATTTAAACTAGTGACTAACACAGAAGAGGTGCTACAGAAGTTATTTTGAATGTCCATCATTTTCCTGTTAGCATAAGTTTACTCATCGGCAAATTTTGGTTGATACTTTAGCTATTTGAAAGTCTAGATTTTTCTTTACAGTTTTTATAATGTTGTGTGGTTGTTTTCATAAACTTTACCCTTAAAATATCCCGTAGAAAACAATCTAATAGGGATAAATCTGGTGAACAGATTGTCCAAATAACTTTAGAAATTAACCATGAACCTAAGAATCCATGATGCAATCTCATCGATTCATTTGAAGTATAGCAAATGGCACCATCTTGTTGCTGCCAGCCGAAGCGTTCATTGTCTTCAAGTAAAGCAACTATTGATGGATTATTTCTGAATACACAGTATTTTCAAAGAAAATTGGGCCTATAATCTTTCACCTAGACAAGGCGAACAAAACACCTACATTTTGTGGATGATGGCGGAACTATTGAACAACGGGGAGGTTTTCTGCTGACTGTTTTGATTTTTAACATATCTATTTAAATTAAACTAATCTTTATCACTAAAAAAAGTTATTGTTCTGAACATTGTTTCGTGTACATTGACGAAACCATCGCCAGTAAGTAACGTGTTTGTTGGAGCCATATGAACGCAGCTCTTGAACTGCTTTAACTTTGTACGGATGTAGCTTTAGGCATTTTGTTGCTATTTGACAGTTTGTATAGGACATACCTGTTTGCTGAGATAACCGTCTAAGAGGCTCGTTACAAGAACGTTGCAAAATTTGAACCGAGATGTCAAAAGAGAAGAAATTTTGTACATCATTTTTATCTCCGCTTGGAATGTTATAATTAAAATGAGTACATTGTTACGTTTTTCCCAGTTTCATTAATCTCAGTTTTGTTGACCCGTTTCGAATATACTTCATTCTTAAAACATTTAATAGTACTGATCATCCTATGCTTGGACTCGTTTTTTTAAGCAACTCACTCCTCTCCTCTCCCCCCTCCTTTCTTGCTATTAGCCTATCTAACACTTGTTTCTGATTAGTCACTCTCTTTCTCTCTACCCATATTTCCGGTCTCTTGCCCCTCCCTTTTGAAGAGGTTTTTTAAGAGTGGGCCCTCCCCAACGAGCGATTTGTTTAAATGAGTCCAAGCGTAGAATGATCAGTACTATTAAGTGTTTTGAGAATGGAGTATATCCAAAATGCATCAACAAACGTGAGATTAATGAAGCTGGGAAAAGCGGAACAATGTACTCATTTTAATCAAAATAGAAGACCCTCCACTTCTAGGTCTATCATTGATACTACCCATTTCTCTAAAACGCTTGACTATATTGTACACTAAATGTTTACATAATTTTTGATATTCAGCGAACTAAGAATTTGTGGCGAAATAAGTTTCCAATAACAAAACTTTTTTTCCTTGTGTGAGATTCATTTTTAACTAAATGACAACAATTGTTTAATTTTCCCATAATACGCAATCGTGGAGAAGTAATTTTTTTAATTAGAGTTCAAGGACTTTTGAATCACCCTGTATAAGCTGTTACATAGGTTCTATTTAACATGATGACTTTCAAGTGGGTACTCCATCTCTAATTATTCAATAATTTTTCCTTGTACTGTAAAGTATACTTTAAGTATTACAATAAGTAATGTTTATTTTGTAGACAGATGTTCAGTTCCAAGAAGAGATCCAATCACAGTGAAGGAATGTTGTTGTTCCATGGGAGCTGCTTGGGGGAAATATTGCGAGAGATGTCCACAAGATGGTTCAGGTTAGTTGTATGACAAAAGATAAACTGAAATAACTATGTAGAGTTTATACTGTACTCTAGAGTCACATCTGAACTCTGTAGACTCTAATCAGAATAAGAACCATAATTAAGATTGTAACCTAACCTTCCTCCCCTCCCGGTCGCAAAACTTACTTATTAAAAAAATTATTATTATTTACTCTACTTTACTATTGTACATCTGTATTCAAACTATAAAATAAAATATAGGGCGCCAACATGTGATTGAGTACATGTACTCTTTAAAAATAAAGTTATTTTGAGGCGTGAATTCTTTGGTTAGAATGTACTTTGTAAATTAAAACACAGTCGTGATATCTGAAATTTGTAAATTTAATATCAAATTTAGACCAACAACAAAATACTTCTTATCATCAATCAAACCTGAAACATATTTATTCATAAAATAAAACCAAAGCGAAATGTATATCAATTAGTCTTAACATTTAATCAACTCAAATAAACGTTCCTTTTTATTTTTAAATAGCTAACAAATTTTTTTTTCAAAAATCAGTATTTTTAATACCTCTAAACTTCCTCTAATCAATTTTTCATTTACAAGAATATAATTAATTATAACAGCGTATGCTATTCTAAATACACATTAATTATTGAACTTATCACTTATAATACAATTTAACGCTCCGAGTTTGAGTTTATTGTAAGTTGAATGCTGCACTCAGATATTCTCTTAGAATAATAACTTTTGTTATTATCCTAAGATTTCAAAATAATCACCACCCAACCACGTGAATATCTGCCTTAACTCAGACAGACTGAATCGGTTGGAGTTTTCTCGAGAAGTGTCTTTTACCTTGCCTCTCTTCAAGGCGGAAATTTTTATTTATGTATGAACGATGACATCATTTTGATTTTGAATATTCTAGAACCTTTTTGCCTGATTTGTTAAAAACAATATAATGGGTTTGTTCTGAACAGTGTTGTCAGATCTCTTTTCTCTGATTTGAACTAACAGGGATGTCAGGTGGACCATATTTATACGTTTTAACATTTAAGCTCTTAAACCTAAAATGTTCTTATAATTAAACAACACATTCCTAACCATTTTATATAGAAATAAGCTATGTTATTAATAAATCTCGTCAATCCAAAGGCCAATATTTCGCCGATGAACTGCTAACATTTCTCGATCCCAACCGAAATTATCTAATGTCACAATCTGTAATTATCAGACAATTTTTACTAAGAGCAATACATTCTAGTCATCCAATATAGATGCAATAGAATTTAAGCGATTATAAAATAATGATTAAATAGACAAATAACAGACAGTGAAACAATAACAGATCAACAATCAACAGTGCTATAAATTCAAACCATTCTCAATAATAAACAAAATGTATAACAACAAACTCCTAATAATAACCTAAAATACAATGAACTACAGAATATATATATATTTGTACTAATCACTCATACTACATTACAAAACAATTTAAACCACAGAATAAAAATTTGTTCACAAACATGTCAAAACATCTCTACAATTTCAATATTATTTTCTTAAAATAGCTCAGTTTAATAAACATAGAAATATAAAACATTTTACTGTCATTAAAACTATGGTTATAGCTGAAACTGATATGGTCAGTAATAATTACAAATATACTTTAAGCATTGACCAACACAGCCAATAATGAAGCTAAAAAACCAAGGCATTCATGTTTGCATCCATGAACTCCTGGACACTATAGAAAGACCTGTTTTTTTTTTTTTTTTTTTTTTTTTTTCATACATGTGATTCGGAAGAAAATCAAAATTTACCTTTACTTTTTAACTTTCCCTCGTAGTTACATAGGTCGACAAAATGTTATTGTCGAAGGTCATAAAAAGTATATACATCTGGTTGGATAACATTGAGACTGTTGCAGGTAAGCAGCTTGTCCTCAAATAACACATAATTACAGTACTATAATCAATTTTCATTTAAGATTACATGACTAAGAATAAAATTAGTCACAATAGATCATATCAGTGCATTAATCGTTTCTACAATTTTTTTAGTCTGTTCAAGAAATAAATATTAAATATCTTTAAAAATGCACATACATATAAATGAGTACATTTGCATTCACACACATAACAGTACTAAACAAAAGCAATAAACATAACAGTAACAAATATATACATGATTGATAATTTCTCAGATTTTACCTAAAAAATACATTACACACTATAAAAGATTCCTATCTTGTAGGAAATCATTTGTGTTATAATATGATCAGTTGCTTGTTTTTTTTGTTTTTTTTAATAGTGATATTTCTACTATCTTAAATGTAGAATTTAACTGATTGTAAAATATGATGCCCTTATATAAAGGACACCTTTCCAGCAGGGCAAGCCTTTGAATCAGGTACAACATTGCTTCCCTGTTCCTTGTTTTCTCCAAATAACTGCTTGTGCATAAAACATAAGACTTCAAACAAATAAAGAGATGATAATGTTAAAATTTCAAAATCTTTAAATAATCCTTTATAAGAGTGAAATTTAGCTTTATTTAACATGATTCTAAGATTTTTATTTTTTTTAATCATAAAAATATTATATGCTTTCTTAGAGTCTCGCCACAGTATAATCCCATATTTAATTTGCGGGGGAAAATAACTAGACATTTAAAAAAAATTTCATTAGATAACAATCTGTAAAATTAATTTGTTAATTAGAATCTTTATAGCCTATGTGTTTTCCAATTTATATGGTGATCAATCTATACGCCTAAAAATATAGTATCAATTTTTCTAATCAATAAGTTATTTTTAAATTGTACATTTAACAAATCAACTTTCAATGTTGAAGTCTTAAAATTCATTATGTTTGTCTTATTAATATTAATTTTAAACCATTAACAGATAGCCAATCATCTATCTCATTTATACAGATTTCAACTTCATGTATTCATTTTTCTTTATTTTCCAATTTTATCAAAACTGTTGTATCATCTGCAAAGAAATATGTACAACCTTGTACATTATCTGCCAAGTCATTTATATACATTAAAAACAATTTCAACCATTTTTCCACAACACGTGTAAAATGTCTCACAGAGATAAATCTAGCATTTTCAGCGAGCTTATAAAATAAAAACCAATATGTTTATGGCTGATTTGGATTTTACCAAGTTTAACATTTATTCCTGGTATCATGTCCAATGATAGCTACTTCTCAATTTATTACTCTTCAATTGTGTTCTTTAACATATAGCATTAAATGAAGAATAAATATACTACTTTGAGTTAAAATATTTAACTTTATAAAAATTGGCTCTGAGACTCCTTTGATAGCTCTAATTGCTTTTTTTGCCTCAAGAAAACTTGTTTTCACCTGTTGAATTACCCCATATGGTTACTTCCATAAAGCAGGTGCGAATGGAAAAAGGTGAAATAAGCATTTGTTACTAGGTCAATATTGAGATGACCAAAAATAAGTAATTTACTGTACTTAAATTTGTTTAAAAAAGAAATAAGATTCAATAACATTTTTATGTATTGATATTAGAGTTAGGTATATATGATAGACAGTTGACATAATTGTATTTTTTTCATCACAAAAGTTTTGAGTCTGTAGTATATGGAAAAACTAAACTTTTTTTACATATATCGCTACACCACCATGAATCCAAATAGATCTCCAAAAACTAGTAGCTAATATATAGCCTACATGTATATACAGAGTGGGGCAAAAAGAAGGTAACTGAATTGTATTATTAGCGTTTAACAGCTGTTTTTTTTATTTATATATAAACAGTTGATTTTTGTTTAATTTTGATAATTTATTGAAACCATTGTTGTCGCATTCAGATAAGGTACTGTATAGTTGCATATTTTTAAGACAAAAATTCCCGCAATATAGTGAAGAAGAACGTGGTTTTTGTGTGGAACATTACTTCCGTAGTTACAGTGAGGGTCGGAGTTGTGGGCCATCCTTGGCAATTGTAAAGCTAAAATTTTTAACACGTTATCAAAGACAGGGACCTCCAAACAAAACCATCTTAAATTGGGTTAGAATGTTTAGAACCACTAGGTCTAGAAGACCATGTAGCATGAGGACAAATGAAAATGTTGGTTGAGTGTTTGATAAAGTGTTATAATCTCCTAACAAGAGGATTCGGCGCATGCCTAAAGAGCTACACATTGATTCAAGAATTATGCGCCGCATGATTAAAGAAATTGGTGTGCACTCTTACCGAATACAGATCCTTCATGAAAAGAAACCTCAACGTGTATCGTTACTGTGGCCGAGTGTTAGATAATCTGTTTGACAATCCAGAATATTTGGACAATTGGTGGTGGTCAGATGAATGTCATGTTTAGCTTAGTGGTCATGTTAACAAACAAAATATGTGTTTTTCGGATTGGGTTAAACCAGATTAATATGCCCAAAGAGATTCAGAAAAATTGACAGTTTCGAAATATGATGTCATTGGACGATACTTTATTAAAGATGCCAATTGGGAGGCAATCGCAATTACTGCAGCAGTGTACAGAGAACAAGTGATCAATCATTTTCAAGCTAATTTGCAGTTGTTTTGTGACCTTCATGGTTTCGAATGTGAAAAACAGATTTTCCATCAAGATGGAGCAACTGTGCATGTGGGTCGTGGTAACAAACAGCTGTTGGAGGAAATTTTTCCTGGTGGGCTTGTGCCTTGAGGACATAATTTCCCTATCCATCATGAAGTCCTGACCTCACTCTTTGTGATGCGTATCTATGGGACTGTTAAAATAAAACTGCTTTACACCGGTTCTAAGAAGCCTGGAACAGCTCCGTCAAAACATAGAATCTCTTCTTGGAGATGTTACTCCTGACCAATGTAACAACATGGTCACTGCAATGATTAGGTCCATGGAATATGTTGTCGATAATGGAGGGAAACATGTTGACCATATAATTGTGTAATACAGTTAGTTTAATATTGCTGTGTTAATAATAAATCATTTTATTTCTCAGTTTCCTTTTTTTTGCCACATCCAGTACCATTCCAATTCAGCTTCAACAAGCCAATGCTCATTTACTATAAATATGTCACAGTCAATGCTATTGAGAAATATTTCCAACTCACTGAGTTTATTCCTAATGGATTGTACATTTATAAAGAATACTGAGAGTGAACTCTAAATAAATTCTCTAAAGAAGACAAGTCCTGTTTTTTTCAGTTTTTAAAGTCGTTTTACCCATAGATCTAAAAAAATGTATTGGGGTTTTGAAGGTAGACGATTGGTTGGCTTTTTTCTTGTTTTTTTCTACATAAACGTGTTCCTTACGCATTTCTTGATGCAGTAGTATTCATTTGTCCCTTTCCTTTTGTTTTGATTTTGATCTGATGGTAATTACAGTTACTTTTGTTGTGTTGTGGGGTTTCGCAGCCTTTCCCCTCTACTTTTACTTCAAACTGTGTTAACTTTCCTGTCCACTCCTGTTAGCACCGGTCTGGTCTTGTCGATTTTTAATTAACTATGAATTTATCCCTTTTTCTCCAAACTGCCATAACTCCTGAACCCTTTGATCAACCTTGATTCTGCTTACAGTTTGTTGTTGCTCTTGATTCACTGATCTGGTACGAACTTGTTTTGTAGTTGTAGACTGTCTGGTTCCGTTTTTATCGCACTTTGAAGGAATATTCTGAATTTCTAAATTTATTTTTGAACTGTTCCTATTTTGGAAATTTTAAAGTTCCTCTTTTATAGTCACTGCTCTATAACGATGATATCAATTTTTTTTTTTTTTTTTGATCTGTCTCTTATTCTCAAAGTTATACTCTTTTGAACTTGGCGTTTTATTACTATCTACTTTATTTGATCAATCCCCCCTTTAATTATTTTGATTCGCCATACTTGGTCATTTTACAATAAACAATTCTTAATATTACATTTCAATGCTTTACTATTGTATTTTATCCCTTTACTAAAGTCTTTATTCAATTAAATAACTTGTCCATTTTTAATTACCTCTAACTTATTTATTTTCATTTTTATTGACTCTAAATTTTTTTTTTATAGTTCCGTACATTCTTTATCATATTCTATCATTACTTTTCTTATTACTAACTCATTTTCTTTTTATTAATGAAAAACCTCTTCACGAATAATTTTTAAACCCCTTTTTTATGATTTTCCCCTTTTAATTGTTTTATTATTATTGGTTATTTTGTGCTAATCCCCCCTTCTTAATGGCTTCCCATAATTAGTTTTTCATTATCTTTAGTTTTATAAACTTTAGTTTTTTGATGGGTTACATTTATCTTTATAACTTTTGTTCTATATCTGATTTCAATTTTCTTTAAATGCACATTTCTTTTTTCATTCAGCTTAACCTAATTTAATCTTAATAATTACAATTTTATTCAAAATTAGTTTTTACATATGTTTTTCTTTTAAAATTATTAGTCACTTACTTGTTGCGACAGGTTCGTGGTTTGACCTTGGCAACATCCTCTTCAGACGTCACATATTTAGAACTGAATTTTTTCAGTCTGTTATTGTGTGTGTGTGTGCGTGCTGCAACGATACACCTTGCAAGATTAACGTAGACTCTCAATTTAACACGTATCGTTCGGGAATTTACTCAAATTTTGCTTCCGGCTTTTTCCCCGCTTGCGACAACGTATCGTATGCAAGACAATTTTACTTTTATCGTAAATTGTCAAGAAATAAGTCTTTTCGACTTTATTTCGTTTTATTTATTAATGAATTTATTGATTGCTCAGTCGATTTTACCTTTTTTAAACTTGTGTATACGACTCTTCCTAGAGGTCGTGCCGTGTGGGAGAGTTTGGTTTCCAAATTTTATTCCATTTAGAAAAATGTACAAATAAGTAATTTTTGTAAATTTCTCTTTAGAGCACACACTTTATTTCACAGATATATATTTAAAATGGCATACAACTATAGGAATCTCTACAATAATGAAAAGCAATTAAAGATTTTTCAAATCAATTATCAATATTTATTACTTTTTATATTATGACTGAAGGTCTTTCTTTTGTTTGGTAAATTTATATTTTTCTTTATACTACAAAATCTCTACCATAAGACACAATGAATTTTATACACATATATTACAACACATTAAATTTTATATAGACACTCTATAACATATTAAATTTTATACTCAGAATGACCAGAACAAATCATTTAAAATTGAATTTACTTAAAAAATACACTTCCCCTATAATTTTTATTGAATATTTAATTAAAATGAATTTACGTTTATTATTATTAATTCCCTAAAGTTTCCAATAAATCAAAGTATTGGTACCTTGAACACTAATGAAGATCATATACGATGCTGAAGATTCTGATGGGTTGAGATGATCTCCCGATGCCTGTAGTCTAATGTTGTAAGTTCAATGAGTAGATTTTCTGCTGGTGCTGACTCCTGAAGCACGTCTTCCTCGTAGGCTGGTTGAAAAAAGAGTATCCAAGTTACCTTGAATATTTCAGAGCTCCTCTGACTTGGGAATTTTGAGTACCAACTTAACTTGGTTTCCCTCATAAACTATCCCTTCACGTTTTTATACGTTTTCGGCGAGTTTATGCTTTATTTTGGGTTTTTTCATTTCCCAAAATATTTACAGATTATTTATTTATTATATTTATTCTTTTATTTCATTCTAATCCTTTTATTTCTTCCTTTTTACTTTATTTCTTCACAAATTTTTATCTTTTATCGGTTGTCTCCACTTCTTTGTCATTGGTTACGGTCGAGTTTCGCTCAGCGATCCCTCCTCTTGTTAAAACATGATTTTGGTTGAAATTCTGTACTTTTTTCTTCTTTTCTCTCTAACTTCTGCTTCGCTCTTCCGATTCTCGATTTCTTTTTAGATCTTGGTTCTTAATGTTCTTGGGATCCTTTAGGTTTTTGTTTCGTGGTTGTAGTCCATTTCTTTCTCGAGTTATTTAGCTTTTACGTAATTTTAACAATTTCAAAATTTAGTTTTTTCCCTGATTTGGTTTTTGGTTTTTTAACACTTTTTTATTTTTTGTTCTTGGTAGGAACGAATGTAACTATGATCACTTTTTCTCTGCTATGTTTATTTCGCGAGAAATCTTGATTTAAAGTTTTTTACATCGTTTTCCCATGAAAACATGTTATTAAAACCCCCATCTACTGATTTTATAAATTTGGTTTGTTCATTCTGTACAACACACTAATTTAAACATTTCTTAATTATAAATACATTCTATTTATAATGTTTATCTAATTTTTCGATAAATTGGTATTTTTATAAGTGCCTAAGGTTTTTTTTTTTTTCTTTTTTTTTTTTATTAAAATATCGTTGGAGTTATTATTTTTATTTCATGTTTCCCCTTTATTTCCCCCTTACTTATTTATATTTAATTTACCATTTGTTAATTTCCTTTATTTTATATTTTAGTATTTTTTGTCTAAGTTGTTTTCCCCGTAACTTTGTTAATTATTAATTTATGAAAATTTCCCCCCTTACTAAATATTTTTATTATTACTTTTACAATCTTTCTCGGTACTTTATTTTTTTAAATTTGAAACATTTTTGTTTCACGGACAAGTTTATTCCCGTTAGTGACGCATCAACATCGCTAACTGCTGGCTTTACCTACTACGTTGCTAACGAATCAGCTTTACAATTTTTATTCTGCCTTGAGCGTTTTGGCCAATTCCAAACCGCCTCAATATCCCCCGTGCAAAGTTAGAAAATTGCTTATGTTTTAACATCAGCCTTTTTTGATATTAAATCCCCTTATGACATTTTTTACTTAATTTAAACAATTTTCATTAAATCCACATTTTATTATATAATTTAAATTTTCATTTGAAAATTTTTAAACACATATATAACACAAAATACCTATATTAACTATTAAATTCTTAAAACATCAAATATACTTTTATATCACACAATTAATTTTCCTTATAATACATAAACACACAATATAGAATACAAAACAATTATATAAAACATGAATAACACAAATACATAAAACATAGAATATAACAACTACATAGGACATGAATAAATTTTCATTTTAAATTTTTCCATCTCAAGATGGTCCATGGCTTTTACTTGTTTGCTTCTCAGATTTTTCACTGTCCTGCAACACACTAACTAGTATACACATTTTTATTACAGCTTCTGCACTAAACTTTTTTGACATCTTGTACCTTACCCTGATTTATTGGATATAAACAAAAATCTTATTAATTTTCTAACTATCCCCAATAATCATTTGTTATGGTCATTCCTAACACATAATAGTACAAAAAGCTGGCTATAAAATGATATTAATTTTTAACATACTTTAAATTTCGCATTCATTCATCAACCCGTCAAAATAAACATCCTTCAATTTTTTACGCAGTTTTTGTATCGATTTGATGAATGGAGCGGTTGATTAGCCTCGTTCATTATGCGGTTGTTTATTTAGGCTTCGAGCATCCGTTGTCCTAAGGATTCCTTTGTTAAGCGCTAGCAGCTGATTTCTTTGACCTAGTTATTTTTAGCTCTTTTGTTATGTGACATATTTTTATTCATAATATGGTTTCATGTCTTTAATATCATATCGACCCTTGATTTTATTTGTTCGAATATTTTTAACTTCGTATGTTCTTCTGCCCATTACACGAGTGACTTGATATGGACCACTGTAGACTAACATTAATTTGTCAGTTTGGTTTAATAATAAACTAGGCCGGTTCAAGTTAATTATTAAAACTTTGTCTCCAATTCTGAATTTAGTTTCTTTAATTCTTGCATTAATTTTATCAGCTCTCTTGTTTCCTGCCGTTCTAATTCGATTTAAACATTTCTCTTTTTTCTGCTCCCAAGTTTCCACCTCTCGAAGTTGTTGATCTTGCGGAAAGTGCCTATCCCAAACATAGGTTGGCTCTTCGTTTAACTGTAGTTGGCATGGTGTATATCCTGTTGTTTCATGTGGTGTTTTATTCATCAATTCTTCAATTAACGTTATATATTTCTTCCATGATGGTTGAGAATTGTGACAAAACATACGCAATAATCTTCCTATTTCCTTATTCACTCTTTCCGCTAGATTAACTTGAGGATGTCTGACTGGGATCAGAATATGTTCGATATTTTGCTCTTGTAACCACTCTTTCCAATTGTTGGACGTGAATGCGGCTCCAAAATCTGATAATATTTTTCTAGGTTTTCCTATGGTCTGACAATATTCGGCTAATTTTTTAATTGTGTTGTTGGCATTTGGAGATCTAACGGGATATAGTTTTACAAATTTTGAAAATGTATCTACAATTACAAAGATGTGTTGATCTGTTCCTTGCGCTTTCGGCAATGGGCCTAAATAATCTACTGCTACCATTTGCTGAATGTCCGTTGATATTATAGCTTTGGTATTAGCTTGTAAATATTTATTTGTCTTTTTGACATATTGACAAATTTCGCACTTTCGTATTACCCTTAAAATAATTTTTCCCATCTTTTTTATGTAAAAGCTTTTCCCTATTATTTTTACTAATTTATTTCTCCCCAGATGTCCATATATATTATGTATTTCCAAGATCAGATCAATTTTTATTCCTTCTGGTACCACTATTTTCCATTTATTTTTTATTAATCTATACAAAGTGTTATCAATCATTCTATAATTCTCATAGTTATCAACGTTATTTATTATGTTTCCTAAAATCAAGTCTGACGTTTGTTGTTCCCTAAAACTATCCATTATTTCCTCAAGATCCGGAGTTGTGACAATTCTACTTTGGTAGAGTTTTAATTTTACCGTATCTCCCTCTTTTCCTTGTTTTTGTTGCGGCTCATACATCCTGCTTATTATGTCGCACGGGATATTCTCTCTCCCTGAACAATGAACTATGTTTGGGTTATACTCTTGGATTGTAAGTGTCCATCTAGTTAACCTTGCGTTTGTAAATTTACAGCTTTTCAAGAATTTTAGCGCCTTGTTGTCTGTCACTATTGTGATTGGTGCTCCTACAATTAATGGTCTAAATTTATTTAGCCCATGCACTATAGCTAATAATTCCTTCTCGCAAATCGTGTAAAACAGCTCGGCCTTCTTCAATGTTCTACTTATAAACCCAATCACTTGTAGCTCTCCTTTGTCGTCTTTTTGGTATAGTTGGCTGGCTATGGCTCCGTCGCTTGCATCTGTTTGCAAATATGTTTGTCTCCCCTCCACCGGATGTACTATTGTCACTGATTCTTCGAATAATGATTTTACTCTTTCAAACGCTACCTGCATATTTTCATCCCATTTAAAATGTTCGTCTTTCCTTAATAATTTTAATAAAGGCTTTGTTTCTTGCGAAAATTTTGCCGAAAATCTAGAATAATAATTAACAAATCCTAAAAATGATTGTAACTTCTTTTTGTTAATTGGGCGTGGAAAATCCTGTATTGCCTGTAATTTTTCTGGATCTGTGCTTATCCCTTCTTGTGAAATTATGTATCCTAGGAATTTTACTCGTTCTTGACAAAAATGAGTTTTGGTAGGATTTATTGTCAGGTTTCCTTCTTTAAATTTCTCAAATATGGTTTTTAAGTGTTCCATGTGCTCTTCAAACGTCTCCGACATGCACAAAAGATCATCTACGTAATTTAGTGTATATTCGTCTACTTCTGCACCTAACGTGTAATCAATTGTTCTTATTAATGCAGCCAAAGAATTTTGAAGACCAAATGGAATTACAGTATAATTGTACACTTTATTATTATATAAAAACCCAGTATATTTTTTAGAATTTTCTGACAATGGGACCTGCCAAAAACTAGTAGTTAAATCGAATTTGGTTATGTACCTTTTGCTTCTCCCCTTTCTTAAAATCTCTTCTATGGGCGGTGCACTCTCGTAATCAGGCTCGATAATTTGGTTTAATTTTCTGGCATCCATACATAACCGTATTGATTTATTTGGTTTTAACACTACCACCATTGGATTTATGTATGGTGTCCTTGATCTTTCAATAATATTATACTTTAACATTTTATCGATCTCCTCTTGTACTTGTTTCTTGTAATTGATAGGTATTGGATAATTTCTGTTAACATAAGTATTATTGTCTGTAATTTTTAATTCATGTATATATTTATTTGACCTTCCTGGTTCTTCACTAAACACCTGGTTATATTCCCTCATTAGTTGCCTAATTTGGTTCTCTTGTTCTTGTGTTAAAATATTATTTTCCAAGCATAAATTTTCGTGTTCAATGTTGACATTTACTTGACATAATTTCAAAATTTTATTTTCTTTTAATTTTATTTTAGGCTTCCCTTCTTCACCTTTTTCGTAATTTAGTCCTGTTTTCATTTTAACTTTCACCATTTTCTTTCTTCTGTCCATTCGTCTTTCCAGGTTTTCGTCACGTCCATTTTGTTTAACTTTTCCCCATATTTCCGCAATTTTTACTATTTCCTTAACTCCTGCACTTTCTTCTTTAACAATTTTATTTTTTACCTTATTATTTATTACTTTTGAGTTGATTGCTGTTTGCAGCATATTTATTTTATTTTCGCTGATTTCACCATTTTTGGCTCCTCTTGCTCTCCTAATCCCCCGTGCTATCTTGTCTCTATACTCCTTTTCTCCTCCGGTTTTGGTCACATTCGGTCTGGTCACATCCTTTGCATTTATTTTTACTTCTACATGCTTTTTTGTAGATAACTTTATTGCCTCTTTTCCTCGCAATACAGAGTTTGAGCCTCCCATTTCAGCGTCGCTCCGATTGTCCATTAAACATGTCCTTTCTTTGCTGAGATTTTCTTCGCTGTTTCCTTTTGTACTCAATCCTTTTAATTTTAATTTTGCTACGTTATCCTCGTCTTTCCTATTTTCCTTCGTCTCGCTACAAAAATCTTCTACAATAAAATGGTCGTCGACTTGAAGTTGTATGAATTTTCTATCCATATTAATTCTTGCTTTATATTGACACAAAAAGTTACACCCTATTATTAATTTTGACTTTAAGTTTGGTACTACCAGAAATATTCCTTCTATGCATTTTTGCTTTAATTGTATGGGGAGCACAGCCTGTTTTGTAACCCTCTGTCTTTGGTTTTTTAATGCTGTCACCACCTCTACACCATTTACTGGTAATACCAACACTTCTTTATTGTCAACATTTATTTCGTCGAAAAATCTCTCCTGTACGAACGACATTTGCGCGCCGGTGTCAATTTCTGCTTCTACCATTTTATTAAGAATTCCTGTAGTGATCTTTGGGCATTCAGGTATAGATTCTTGTAATTCTAAATCTATCTCCCTTTCTTCCATTAAATCCTTCTTTATTTCGCAATTCATTTTAGTTACTTTAATTTCTGTTTTATTTATTATTATTTCTTTATTTTTAGTTTTTAATTCTTCATTTTTGTTTATTATTGCATTTCTATTTTTATCCGCGATCCCAAAATTCCTATCATTTTTCGTTTGCTTAATCATTTTATTTTTTATTTTTCCTATTGGGATCTCACTACCTAGTTTTTTGGAAATTTAGGAAGTTGATTAGATGGACCCGGTTTTTGGAAATCAAGTTTTGGTTTAAGGTTAGGACGTGCTACGTTATGTTGCACGTTAGGACGTGAGGATGGGTAATTTGCAGGTCTCTCCCGATATTGATTTTGTTGATCAACTTGCCTGTATCGTGTAAATCGCTCTTCCTGTCTTCCCGCGTACATTGTTTCCCCTCTCGTTCCCTCTATACTTTCCAAAGTTCTTAGGAACGTTATCGCCTCTTCAAAACTTTCACTTGATTTCCCTAGGCTTGCCAATTGTACCTTCGGATCGAAATGTCTCATTAATTTGAAGATTAAAAATGATTCTGGGATTTCAGGAATTAAGAATTGTGCCTTATTTATCTGTTTGCAGAAATATTCCACTTTTGTTAAAGCCCCTTTATTAGAAAATCTTCCGTTTTCTATTTGATTCCTTATTATCTGTTGGGTTTGGTAACACCAATAATTGTCTAAAAATTTTTCTTTAAATCCTTCATACCCTTCCGTTCCTCTTTTTACCACTCTCCACCATTCCATCGCTGCACCTTTTAATAATCTTTCTATTATTCTTAATTTTTCGGCTCCATCCATTAGCGTACTAATCTCATCAAAATGTTTTTCTACTTCCTTAATAAATCTCATTGGAATTTCCCTAGCATTACCCCAGAATTCCAATTGTCTATTTTCTCCCTGTGCCTTATCTATATAAATTACCCTTGCTTCTTTGTCTCCACTTTCTCTATTTCTAGCTACTTCTTTTAATTTCGTTTCTAAAACTTTTACTGAACTTTCTATTTTACTTCCAACTTCTCTTCTTACGCTATTTATTTCTAATGTCCTATTTGACACTTCTTCATCTATTTTTCCTCTTAACTCGTCTAAGTCCCTGGCATTTTCATTCATCTGTTTTTCGCATTCTATTATTCTTAATGTGTTTTCTCCTATGCTCCTTTCTATGGTAGTAGTAATGTTTACTACTAAATTTTCTAATTCTTCTTTTCTTTCCTTCCTTTCTTCTATTCTTTCTTTCTTTCTCTTCTCTTCTTCTTCCAGTTTTTCTTTCTTTCTCTTCTCTTCTTCTTCCAGTTTTTCTTTCTTTCTCTTCTCTTCTTCTTCCAGTTTTTCTTTCTGCCTCTTCTCTTCTTCTGCAAGTTTCTCTTTCTGTCTTTCTTCTTTGTCTAGCGCTACTCTATTTTCCATACTTTTCATGTAATTAAATATTTGTTCCATTTTCTTGTCTATTCCTGAAGCTTCCTGTTTTGGTTCTTCTTGAGCTTTAGGATCTCTAGTTGGCGGCATTTTTATTTAATTTTTCTTTACGCGACTAATTTGTTTATTATTAATTTTTATGATTATTAACTTGTTTATAACCACCTTTATTGAACTCACAACTTAGAACTTACACACATATATTTATGGAACAAAATTTGGAACTCTCGTTCGTATGGATCACTAAAAACAAGAATTTCCTTTTTTAAAAAAATATTCTAGTTTTTCGTGCCCCACGTATTTGGGCGCCACTTGCAACGATACACCTTGCAAGATTAACGTAGACTCTCAATTTAACACGTATCGTTCGGGAATTTACTCAAATTTTGCTTCCGGCTTTTTCCCCGCTTGCGACAACGTATCGTATGCAAGACAATTTTACTTTTATCGTAAATTGTCAAGAAATAAGTCTTTTCGACTTTATTTCGTTTTATTTATTAATGAATTTATTGATTGCTCAGTCGATTTTACCTTTTTTAAACTTGTGTATACGACTCTTCCTAGAGGTCGTGCCGTGTGGGAGAGTTTGGTTTCCAAATTTTATTCCATTTAGAAAAATGTACAAATAATTAATTTTTGTAAATTTCTCTTTAGAGCACACACTTTATTTCACAGATATATATTTAAAATGGCATACAACTATAGGAATCTCTACAATAATGAAAAGCAATTAAAGATTTTTCAAATCAATTATCAATATTTATTACTTTTTATATTATGACTGAAGGTCTTTCTTTTGTTTGGTAAATTTATATTTTTCTTTATACTACAAAATCTCTACCATAAGACACAATGAATTTTATACACATATATTACAACACATTAAATTTTATATAGACACTCTATAACATATTAAATTTTATACTCAGAATGACCAGAACAAATCATTTAAAATTGAATTTACTTAAAAAATACACTTCCCCTATAATTTTTATTGAATATTTAATTAAAATGAATTTACGTTTATTATTATTAATTCCCTAAAGTTTCCAATAAATCAAAGTATTGGTACCTTGAACACTAATGAAGATCATATACGATGCTGAAGATTCTGATGGGTTGAGATGATCTCCCGATGCCTGTAGTCTAATGTTGTAAGTTCAATGAGTAGATTTTCTGCTGGTGCTGACTCCTGAAGCACGTCTTCCTCGTAGGCTGGTTGAAAAAAGAGTATCCAAGTTACCTTGAATATTTCAGAGCTCCTCTGACTTGGGAATTTTGAGTACCAACTTAACTTGGTTTCCCTCATAAACTATCCCTTCACGTTTTTATACGTTTTCGGCGAGTTTATGCTTTATTTTGGGTTTTTTCATTTCCCAAAATATTTACAGATTATTTATTTATTATATTTATTCTTTTATTTCATTCTAATCCTTTTATTTCTTCCTTTTTACTTTATTTCTTCACAAATTTTTATCTTTTATCGGTTGTCTCCACTTCTTTGTCATTGGTTACGGTCGAGTTTCGCTCAGCGATCCCTCCTCTTGTTAAAACATGATTTTGGTTGAAATTCTGTACTTTTTTCTTCTTTTCTCTCTAACTTCTGCTTCGCTCTTCCGATTCTCGATTTCTTTTTAGATCTTGGTTCTTAATGTTCTTGGGATCCTTTAGGTTTTTGTTTCGTGGTTGTAGTCCATTTCTTTCTCGAGTTATTTAGCTTTTACGTAATTTTAACAATTTCAAAATTTAGTTTTTTCCCTGATTTGGTTTTTGGTTTTTTAACACTTTTTTATTTTTTGTTCTTGGTAGGAACGAATGTAACTATGATCACTTTTTCTCTGCTATGTTTATTTCGCGAGAAATCTTGATTTAAAGTTTTTTACATCGTTTTCCCATGAAAACATGTTATTAAAACCCCCATCTACTGATTTTATAAATTTGGTTTGTTCATTCTGTACAACACACTAATTTAAACATTTCTTAATTATAAATACATTCTATTTATAATGTTTATCTAATTTTTCGATAAATTGGTATTTTTATAAGTGCCTAAGGTTTTTTTTTTTTTCTTTTTTTTTTTTATTAAAATATCGTTGGAGTTATTATTTTTATTTCATGTTTCCCCTTTATTTCCCCCTTACTTATTTATATTTAATTTACCATTTGTTAATTTCCTTTATTTTATATTTTAGTATTTTTTGTCTAAGTTGTTTTCCCCGTAACTTTGTTAATTATTAATTTATGAAAATTTCCCCCCTTACTAAATATTTTTATTATTACTTTTACAATCTTTCTCGGTACTTTATTTTTTTAAATTTGAAACATTTTTGTTTCACGGACAAGTTTATTCCCGTTAGTGACGCATCAACATCGCTAACTGCTGGCTTTACCTACTACGTTGCTAACGAATCAGCTTTACAATTTTTATTCTGCCTTGAGCGTTTTGGCCAATTCCAAACCGCCTCAGTGCGTGTATACGTGTGTGTGTGTTTAATTTGATTGTATACAATTTAATTTCGAGAATTCCAAAACCTATAACTGCCAAAAAATTTTAACCCTTCAAAATTATATTTGAAGGTTATTATTTCTATATCGAAGTATAATATATCATTAAATTAATTCTTTGCAGAAGAGTTCCTAAAGTTATGTCCGCAAGGGCCTGGACGAGGTGACAAGGGTGAAGATCTGAATGAATGTTTGTTCATGGGAAATGCTTGCGATGGAGGGGACTGTATCAATACAGATGGATCGTTCCGGTGCGACTGCCCTGCCGGGTATGTTCTAGATGGCTCTGGCAAACGATGCGTTGGTAAGTAACTATCCCTATACTTTTGTTCTTTTGTTTGAGTAAGTTTTAGAAACAGATATGAACCCAACTGAGGAAGGGGGACATTTGAAATCACTTGTGATTATAACTACAGATGCTCAGATTTCCTATAACGTGAAAGAGATCAAAATTTTGAGCAAACCAAAGGTATTAACCACTATTGGTGCAGTTATTTTTTAATTGTACTTTTGATTAACCCCTCCACATTGTTTGTCAAGCATTGCTCGCATAACAGTAGTCTGTCAGCTAATGATCTCTACCAGCTATGTTTAGGACTATTTCAAGAAACTAAAATATACATAAAATGATGTAAAGCTATTTTTATCATTACTAACTGTCTGTCTGAATTTAGTGCATTTCATTAGTTTGAAATAAATTCTGAAATCAAGTGTTTGTTAATCAGCTGTCTCAGCCTTAATGTAAAGTTTGCTGTCTATTACACAGTGTTTTTAAAGTATTTTTCTCATGTTTTTATAGTATTATTGTTGTATTTTGAAAGATAAAAGTAAATCATTGTATTTGAATTGTGTAAAAATTATTTGTTATTTTGTTGGTATGTTTTTATAGTATTTGAAATATAAGTGAGTGTGTATTTATTGGTTAATATTTTTATAGGTTATTTCTGTGATTATTTTTGTTTATTTTCAAAGTGTTTTTAGTAATGGAGTCTTATAATGGCTCGTGTTGTAAATCAAATATAAATATTTGAAAGAACAGTTGCAAGCGAGCTCTTCCTAAAACATCTACAATAAGTATACAGGCATTATTCTTTACTAAAATTTCTCGTGTTGAAGAGTTAAGATGATATAATAGGAATGACAAAACCACATTCAGAGTCATCAAAATAACTCATAACAAAAAATTTGAAATTTATGTAATCACCATTTTGAACATTTTTATATCCGTATAAATTACAGCACAAAATTGAGTCCCAAAATCATAGGAAAACTTAAAACCCCTCAAAAAACTAAACACATTTTAGCTCATAATGTTAAGTCAACACCGTAAATGTTTGAGCACCTATTGTTACATGTAGTTATGGTGGGCTAATAGGTAAGCCTATCTTAGCTACCACATTTTGTAAATCAGGTCAGCAGATCTTTCTCCACTTAAATATTACACCTTACTTCTTTTAACACTGCCAATCCAACCAGGAAACCAGCTTTGATAATTGTTTTATAGATATAAATAATAATGGGATTTAAATATTAACTTACCAGTTTTACCAACAGATACCGGGAACCTAGTTTTATCAGCATAGTGATGTGTTTCCATCATAAGCCCATAGAACTAGGGAATTACTAAAACCTAACCTTAATTGTGGTTTAACGACTTATCGGGAATAACTCAGAAAGTCATACACACCTGAGTAGTTTAGCCTGACATTAAAGAAACTATCAAGTGAAAAAATGGAACTTTTTCTGCATCCATCTTTGTCTCAGTCACACATTCGACTGCTCGGACATCTGTGTCTCACTTGCCGAATGTCTAGGCCTTTCGTGAGTGTCCCAAAATTGATTGGGATCATGGGATGCCCCCGCGATAACCGAGGTTACTTCCAGAACCCAAACCACAACCAAAAACCCAACCATGGTGATCCCAGATCTCAACCGAAGTGACCATGCCTCCGAACGTGGCACACAGTGGAGATTGAATCTGGAATCTTTCACTCGTGAAGTGAGTACTAATTTACTAAACCATCCGGGGTTTGATATAATATTAAAATTGATAAGGTTTTCTTTTACATCCTGTATATTGTCTTGCAGATGACAACGAGTGTGTCATGGGCAACAACATCTGTGGTAACGGCAGTTGCTCTAATCTGATTGGTGGCTTTGAGTGTTCATGTAGCGAAGGTTTCGCCCCTGGTCCAATGCAAGTAAGTATACATTTTATTTTCATTGCTTTATTCTCAACATACAATATTAAAGCATGATTAGAATGATCAAAATTGTATTTATGATAAAACATGAAAATCCCTAGCAAACATGCTTCCTCTCTAAAGCATATATTGTTAGCATTCTTTATATTTAGTTTCATTTTAAAGCTAAACAAATTCTGAATAATGTCAGTTTTTATATTTTCATCATTATATTAAAACCATACATTTTTTTAATTTACTGAATTCCAGTTTTAAATTATTTAAAATAAACTAAAATATCTTTTTATTAATAAGCTGACTTCTTTCTTATTTTTCTAACTTAAGAAATGACATCATTTTCCAATCATTATTATACAAGTAATCTTGTTTGATATTGCTATTGACATAGAATCAAAGTACATCTGTAAATTGAATCCCCTCTGAGTAATGATTTACTATGGTTGTACCTCTTAAGGCTTCTCTATCTTTGCTGTACATGTGATTAGGGGAGCTCCTTTCTCCAGATAGAAGTTTTTTAATTTGGGTCCTGTATTTTATTCCTCAAAGGACAGATAGCTTGATGGAACTGTCGCCATCTTTGTCCTTTTGGGTTGTTGACTAGCCCGGTTTGTTACTCACAAGCTTTCCCCTGTTTAGGTTGAATAACTCTCCATTTAGGTATTTTTCTATGTGGTTTTCTGTTTCTGAGTTTAATATGTAACCCCTGCCCCACTGCTTCAGCTCTTCTCACCTTATGCTTTTGTGCTCCTGAGAGTCGTTTTTTTGTGATATCAAGATGTTCAACTCCATCCCTAACTCTCTCTCCAGCAGGGTGATTCAGCATCCCCTGAGTGCCTATGTCCTGCTGCAGAGTTTTAGGAGTAGATTCCACAGGGGTGTTTTCATCCTCTATTTTCTCCACCCTCATCTGGTTTCTTCTCCTTGAGTTGTATTTTTCAAGGTCATCTCTAGTAATTTCTTTCTTGTAAAGAAGATTTTAATTCTTATTGAGTCTAGTCTAGTGGTTATCATTCTTACTTCACAAGAACTTACAGATTCAATCCCATTGTGGGTGGGGGAGTCAAATATTTACAATCTTGACTCTGCATTGTGTGGAAAATTGGGAAGCTACAATTAGTAATGAACTTTACTTGAGAATGTAAATTAACAATAGCGGTTGGAATTTTGATATACTAACAATACATTAACCGACTGAAAAACCATCTAGCAAGTCTAAATTCTTCACGGACTGTTGTACCAACAAGTTTAGTGAAGTTCAATTTATATTCCAACCCCAGGTTTCTATAAAGAAAAATAACATTGTACAAATTTGTATTTGAGTCTCTTATCTCCAAAGAAAGTTTTATATTACACACAGATACATGTATTTTTTTTTAATTTTTATTTTTATTATTATTTTTTTTTTTACTTTTATAAGAAACTCGGACATAAGCAAAGCATGTGAGGTTTGTTTAATATGCCAACTTACACAACTGCATAAAGCAAAGAGTCTTCTTTCTCACAGTTATAAGATTCAGTAAAGATATAGATAACAGATTGAAGTATAAAAGATGGTCCAATATTCATTTTTATAGTTGGAAAAATGTACAACCTTTAGTTTACCACTAACCAATTAAGTTTGTTTTTGTCTTAGGTCTGTGAAGATGTGAACGAATGTTTAGAACTGAGCAATCAATGTGCCTTCCGTTGTCACAATGTACCAGGGTCATTCCGTTGTATTTGTCCATATGGTTATAGTCTAGCACCAGATGGAAGACATTGTCAAGGTATGTTAAATATGTAATGTTCTATTCTTTAATCATTTAAAAATGACTGAGCTAGAACTAAGAAATCAACTTTTTTTCTATTGATCAATACTTTATGCCTGTTAGATTATTAAAAATGGAAAATTTTCATATCGAGAGAAAAAGATTAATAATTAACCGTTGTTTGATCAGAAGAATTGTTGTAGCAAACACTCAGCTATAATGACACCAAGATTTGTTTCAAGCAAATGACACTGTATATGATTATATGATATGATTATGTAAATGTATGACTTCAAATTTATAAAAAATGAGTGTAGGCCTATTAAGTTATAGTTTTGGTAATTGATTAGTACTGCAATGAGTTACAAACATCCCGATTTGAGTGTGTTTTGCTCTAAAATTCATGTGAATTTAATGTTTAAACATGTTAATTAATATTTCTCCATGAAGATTTTTTTTCTTGTCGTTTAAAGACAAAATTCTGTCAATTTTCATCGCCTTAAAAGAATAAAATAAAGACCCTTATACTACGTGCCACGAATCATGTCATGATGAAGAAATGAGATTCATCTAGGTTCAAGATCAAGACATGGATTTCTTAAGTGACTAGCAACTGAGTACCATGTGCAAGTTTAAAGCTGACAGTTTCTTTGCCTATTTAGGTATATTAAATTCCTTGTGTTGTCTTTAGAAAGTAATCTACAATACAACTCATAGAAAGAAGATTGCAATTACAATTTTCAACAAAGAAAACATATCAATTTTTTTAAATTTTATATTAAACGTTGTACCTTATACTAAGACCCATATTATGTATGTTAAATATGGTTATGAATTTAGCAAGAGAAATTTTGATTACCTGGAGCAGAGAGAGGTGATTTCTGACGGCACTAAGAAGTTTAAGCCATTCGAAAATTTTTGAAAAACCTGAACTTCTTTACATTTATTACAATTTACAATTTATTACATAATTTGAAAGACTTTTTGGCACCACTTGCACACACGTTAAAGTCAGGTTATGCTTAACCTTAAACACTTTTAAATTTCACATTATGCACCTTTCAAACTTTAAAAAAATATATATATATCACCGAGAAAATAACATGTGTGTCAGAGTATGTGTTTCAAGACGTAGAAAAAAAAGGACAGACCAGATCAGATGATTCATGCGGTGCGTTAAGCGCATGCGCTAGGCGTATCAGCTGTTGCCCTTGTATCTTGCCTTCGGGCATGTTCTAATGTTCATATGTAGGACTGGTTTGCGTATGATTCAGTTTTAAATTGAGGTTTCGTTTCAATCAGGTTGTTTATGAATAAAAAAAACCGTAGCGGATTTAAATAAACGCTACAACGTACACATGTATTTCTTACATACTAGCATCTCAATTCATACTCACCTTGCATACACAACATTATACATTTCGATTTAAAACAATCTTTTAATTTATTTTAAAATTTTTAAACCTTACAGCTCCTAGGGTCCTCCGCCCTAGCATCAAAAAATTTCCGCCTACTGATACTATTGTGCAATTTTAATATAGATTATCAAAGTTTTACCAACTATCTTGTGTACTGAACTCTCCTGAGACTTTAAGAAACTATTTTTATCGCTATTTTTAAGAAACATCAACTATTCAGCTGTTCAGTAATATGTAGTTTATTGGTCATAACAAATCCTTGAAACTCTTTGTCTTTGCTGTTATGGTTGTTTTTTTAATTTTTTTTTTTTTTTATTACTTTTCTTAAATATATTATCTACAATGACTTTAGATGACTCTAAAATACGCTAAATTTTAGAAGAATAGGATTGTAATATTTTTCGTGGTGAAGTCCAGCTAGGCCGAATGGAAATGATTCTAACTCAAGTGACTATGAAATTTGTTTTTATATGAATGTTTGTGAAAATTTATTTTTAGATCATTCAGTGCATACTGTGAAATTATAAATTTTTTACATTATTTGGTACAGCAGTGGATTACTAGCAATGTATCAATTTAAATACATATTGAAGGACTTAAGGTGCGTTTACACAGAAGTTTGAAACTAAAAAATTTGCAACTTTTGAAGAACGTTTGAAATTTTTCAAATTGTGATTTATAATTTGTTGCAAACTTTATTAATTTCAAACATATTTCTCGAGTTTCAAACCAAGTTTCATGTTTCGAGTAGTAGGCCTAGTCGGTAAATTACTGAAAATTCCTTTGATCTTAGTTTCAAACTCGAAATATTCACCAAAAGTTGCAAATTTTCTCCCGCCATCCCTGCACATACAATACACCAGGTAATGTAGCTGAGGAACTAAATATTAAGAACTGGAAGTGAAAAATAAAATTCGCAATTTAAGAGAGAAAGCAAGAAATCAAAGAGTGGCTCTGCACCAAAGAAGTAGGTGGTTTGCTTTGGGTCTTAAAAAACCCAGTATCTTTTTGGTGTTCATTGAGTGGGCAAAATATAACATGCACTTGCAGCTTGAATTACATCTTACACTCTCCACATCTTGAATAACAGTAGACAAAAGGAAAAAAATGGTCGAAAAATTTTTAACTTTTTATTGACTGAAAGATGCAAAAATTCTTTGTTTCCAACTTTTTGGTTTCATAAAAAAATTTGAATCAAGTTTCAAAATGAATTGCAAACTGCTGTGTAAACCTAGCCTTAGCTTTACAATGGTACTAAATTATCTTAATTAGAGTATTTTTAGTGGGTTTACTATTAATTTTAAAACACATATATGTTAGATTATACATGAAACTGTTGAAATTAATATGTAGTGGAATAAATAGGTTAAGGAAAATTTATAAATAGGAGCTGAGAGGGTTCAGTATACATTAAAATTTAAAAAATCAATACAAGTCTTAGATCAAAATATTTATTTGTTAATTAATAATTATTGCACTCAATGGGAAAGTTTATCTTGGTCAAAATGTCATTATCATTTTTTGAATTTTTTTTTATTTAGACTGTCTTTTCATCAACAATTAATTACTTTTATACAAAATCCAGAATAAAGTTACTTTAAGCAGAGTTATAATAATTTTGATCAAAATAGCATATTTTTAGGAAGCCTCATCTTGATTTTTAGAGGTTAGGTTCAATATTTTGATTTTAAAGGTTATTCTCGTTACATGTAATATATTCCCACTAATTTATGATTTTCATCATATGAATTGTTTAAACATATTCTAGAACTCATTACAAACATTTTGGCACCGGTTTGATTAAAATCAGTCCATTAAAAATATATATATATATATTAAATCCCTATTTTTCAATTTTAATTGTTATAAGCAATATGTTTTGTACTTCATGCGCTACAAAATGAAACTGAATTATCTTCAGTTATGAGATCGTCAATCCCCACACCAAAACCAAGTACTTACAAACCAACATCTTATGTAATTTAAAATGTTCTTAAATTTGGTGCCAACCTCAATTTTTACCACCACATCTTATACAATTTAAACCAAAATTTAATCATTGTGAATAACACCTATGTCACTAACCTAAATATTTCAGACACACTTTTTATGTATTGCATTAAAGCATAAGTTCAAAACATCAAGAATACAACTTGCCAACCTTACAACCTTACCAACTTTACAAATATTTTGCTTACTTCAAAACTAGAAAGTAAAAATATATATTGATTGTACGCTGATAAAATAAACGTGCTTTTGTTACAGATGTCGACGAGTGTGTAACTCCCGCAAACAACTGTAAATACCAATGCAAAAATCTGATTGGTTCTTTCATGTGTGTCTGTCCAGAAGGTTACACGCAAGTTGGTATGACAGACGAATGTAAAGATATCAATGAATGTATAACCAACTCTAATGTTTGTACACATGGACGTTGTGTTAACCTACAAGGTAGTTTCAGATGTGATTGTAATCAAGGATTTAAACCCAGTTACGATGCTAAGCAGTGTATAGGTGAGTGGAGGGAATAAATTAATAATTAATTTCTGTTATCTTTATCTCTTCTGATTTCTTCAACAACTATCTAAATATACACAACAAAAAGTTTAAACACGCTACAAAAATATCTAACACCACGATTTGTGGTTTATCAACCATTAATAGAGGTTGCAACGTTCAAGGACCAACTTGTGTTCAATCGATACATATTTTTATAAACAGTGACTTAATGTAGTGTGCATTTGTGTATATTAAGGTAGCTGAACAGTAAGAGTAAAACTGCAGTTGTCAAAAGAGAACACTTAAAAATTGCTGGAATAAAGATTTGAATGGGTTAAAAACCAATTTAGAGTTGTTCACTGAACACCTGCATATTTAACTATAACATAAACACCAATTGTTGTTTTAACATATTTATGACATAAAATACAAACAATCTAAAAATGTTAGGTTTTTTTTAGCATATGGAAAAAGTCTATAATAAAAAAATTAGGAAATAGCAAAATGAACATTAACTAAAAGACGTAATGACAATTTTCTCAAAATCTCAATCAATTATGATAAAACTTTGTTAATAGTTAATCCCTAAAGTAAAGAAACATGTTTGTTCACCATTTTCTCAGAAATGACTTTGGAAATTATCAGTAAATAAATATATTTTCTGCGGAGCAGTTATGTCTCAATCTGAGTATATTTAAAACGAAAGGCTGTTAATCAACCAAAACTGGTTAAGATTTTTAAATCATTCTGCTTTTATGATTTCTTTTTTTTAATAGATAAATTCTAATATAAACTCTTTAGATTGTATGTATACTGGGAGTAATCAATGAAACATACCTACAATTAGGCTTTATTTAACTAATTTACTTAGTATGGTACAAAACATGTGATTAGTTGTAGCATTTTGTTACGCAATAGTTACTTATGTTTTGATTGTGTTAGATGAAAGACAAGGATACTGCTTCCGTCAGCTGATGAATGGTCTCTGTAGTTCGCATTCCGGAGGTCTGATGGCAGTCACTCGAGCCGATTGTTGTTGTACGATGGGCGCAGCATGGGGACCTTACTGTGAACTTTGTCCAAATCCATCTTCGGATGAATATCAACAACTTTGTCTTGACACTGGATACGCCATTGATGGACATGGTAAGCTTGAATTTTGGGAGGAAATCAATTAATTATTGTACAGCGAGGTATTTTCCAATTATTACAGCAAGCTAAAATATTTCATGATTCAATTAACAAACTTAATATTGGTCTGTTTTGATTTCAGATATTGACGAATGCCAGACGATACCAGATCTCTGTCGTAATGGACGTTGTATCAACACTCTGGGGTCTTACAGATGCCTTTGTAATAAAGGTTACAAACCAGATCATACTGGAACACATTGTAAAGGTAACATTGGTAGACTATAATATGTAATTAATAAATATTGAGAAGACCTAATTTTGTTCGGTAAAGGGGAATTTAATGTAAAATATTTATTTTATTTTAGACGTTGACGAATGCCACCAGACACCACCACCCTGTAAATACACCTGCCAAAACACAGAAGGAAGTTTCATCTGTTCGTGTCCCAACGGCTTTGTGCTGCACTCTGATGGTGTTACTTGTAATGACTTGGATGAATGTGCGACAGGACAACATATTTGTCAACACACCTGTATCAACACACAGGGCAGTTATACGTGTTCCTGTCCTAAGGGTTATAATCAAGCTGGGGACCATTGTCTTGGTATGTAACCTAACCTGACTTAACCTAGCCTAATTTAACCTAAGGTTATAACCTATAGTTTGTATTTTGTTTGTTTACAATGTTTATAACAACGGCAAGACGATGAATTTTATGCAAAGATTATTTTTGTTTTGGTTGAGATAGTTCTATTGTTTATCCGAGGGATGCCACTGTAACTTGTGTATTTTAAAAGGTGGTTTTTATAATGATTTGTGAGAGTTGATGGATTTAACAGTTGTAAATGTGTTGACATTTTAGTTTTGAAGATGTTTTGACTTGTTTTTGATGTCTCAACGACACGGAGGTGACGATTTCGATCAAATTTTGGTCAAGAAAAAAAATAATTTTATTTTAATGTTTTATATCAATTACGAGGTGTCAATTTCGATTAAATTTTGGTCAAGAAAAAATAAAAATAATTAAATTTTGGTCAAGAAAAAATATATTTTTTTAAATTTTTATTTTAATGTTTTATGTCAATTTCGATTAAATTTTGGTCAAGAAAAAATAAAAAAATAAATTTATTTTAATGTTTATCTTAATACACGATGTGACGATTTCGAACAAATTTTGTTCAAGAAAAAAATTTTAAAAAAATAAAACGTCCCTTGATCTACCAATTCAATTTAACAAGAAAGCAACTTTTAAACATTAAATTTAGAACATCTGCTTGTATTGTATTGTATAATAGGTTTGGGTAATTACCATCACCTTTTTACACTATTTATTTTAATTAAATGAATTTTTTTTAATGTAGATGTAGACGAATGTGAAGAGAGCAATATTTGTCCCCAACCAGGAAAGTGTTTCAACACTCTTGGAAGCTTCCGTTGTTTGTGTCCTCGAGGATTTAAACTGGACAAATCAGGAACATACTGTACTGATTCTGACGAATGTGCAGAGGATGGAAAATGTGAACATGGCTGTCAGGTATGTTATTTGTTTGTTGACTTCATTATTAGTTTGTGTCAATTAGCTAATTTATTAGTTAGCTAATATTTGTATCATTATTACACAGAACTTTATGGGATCATATCGCTGTGGATGTCCTGATGGGTTTCTACAACATCTTTACTACAACCAATGTGTCGATGAGAATGAATGTTCTCAGAACCCTTGCGGTGAACAGAAATGTACAAACACTGTTGGCAGTTATCGTTGTGGATGTCCTGATGGATTTCAGTTTGATGATAGTCTTGCAGTTTGTATCCAGGTAAGTTGAAGGATTTGACAGTTGTATTGGTAGAATGTTGACAAATATTTATGCAAGATGATGAAAAGATGGTATTTGATAACAAAACAAGGATAGTAACAGGTCTTATTTCACCTATATTTCAGATAGCCGCAAGTTGTATGGGCAGTCCTTGTGCGTTTGGTTGTACACCCATTGGAAGCAATGGGTTTACCTGTGGTTGTCCTTCAGGCTACCAGAGGATTGGTCAGGTATAATATTGTTTGTTTCTTTTTAACAGCCGATTTGATTACAAAAACACTGTATATTCATGTAATAATATACATTTTACAATTTCAGGGTCACTGCTTGTCGACAATTAACCCAGTAGGTATGAACTACAATCTCGGTGGCACTGACTTGGGTGGTAATATCCCTACGTATCCCTTGGACCAGGATCCTTATAGTGTACCTCAGGACAGGCTTATATCTACGGAAGGCTGTTTCTCTTGTAAGGTAAATAATAAGGGCGGATTAGTTCATTAAAACCTAATTTAACCTAAGGTTATAACCTATAGTTTAAACTTTGTTTGTTTACAATGTTAATAACAACGGCAAGACGATGAATTTTATGCAAAGCTTACTTTTGTTTTGGTTGAGATAGTTCTATTGTTTATCCGAGGGATGCCACTGTAACTTGTGTATTTTAAAAGGTCGGTTTTTATAATGATTTGTGAGAGTTGATGGATTTAACAGTTGTAAATGTTTTGATGTTTTAGTTTTGAAGATGTTTTGACTTGTTTTTGATGTCTCAACGGCACGGAGGTGACGATTTCGATCAAATTTTGGTCAAGAAAAAATATTATTATTTTTTATATTTTAATATTTTATATCAATAAACGAGGTGTCAATTTCGATTAAATTTTGGTCAAGAAAAAATCAAATTAATTTTAAAATAATTATTTCTCTGTTATTTAGATAAACGGACGTCATCGTCGAATGATCTCAGAAATTAAAACAAGAATCAAGAAAGCTCATCGAAATAAGACAAGATCCAGTCATGATTTGAAGAAACACAGAACGTTTTGGGTTAACAAGGTGGGTGTTTCAAAAATACATCTAACGAGTAATATCCTTTTAGTTAATTTCATTTTTGAAAAGTAAAACATTTATTATGAGGCGTGAATTTTTCACCGATGCTGGAACTCATTAACATTTGTTAATTAACAGGAGAAGCCTGTTTTGCTTAATAGTTGGACAAATTCATTTTACTACGTTTCATGTACTTTTGTTGTTTATTAAAATAAATTTAGTATTGAATAAATTACATACAGTTCTAAATAAAATGACCACAAAGTCATTTAAATATAGATTACATGCACTATCAACTTTTTAACTGTTCCATATATAAGCTGAAGTAAACACTACGCCAGCACTAGCCCACCAGCTTCACAACAATTTCATACTTTTAAGACAAAAACCTCCTAGTCAATCACAAAAAGAATTATATATCCATTTATGAACAGCGCATTATGACATTTGTTTTGTTTTTTGTCACAGATGTCCAACAGACACAGAAGACACCACCATGGTGAGAAGTTACAACAGCTGATTGAACCTCACAGAGTATTAAAGATTAGTTTGGCACAAACAAAACATCGGATGAGGATTGTTAAATTACAACCAGCAATCAAGGTAAATACTAGAGTTAAGTTGTATTTATTATTACTACCTGTTTTGTGTCATGGTGTCAAACATAACCTCAAAGTTTAGATTGAGAACAGTCTGTTAAAATTCAAATCATATGGTCGATGTATGGACCTAACCTAACCATTGAATTCCTATTGGTTGTATCCTAAACAATGACGTCCATTCAAAAACCTAATCTATCCTACAGTCTTTCAAATCCGCCTCCTTTTTTTCTGATAATCTATATAAATCTATACTATTTCTTTATTCGTGTTCTAGAACGACTTCCAATACGCGATAATTGGCGGCAACAAATCTGGACAGTTTGAGATGGTTCAGAAACACGGGATCTGGGCACTTCACTTCAAGAGGCGTTTAAAACATCCGGGAACATTTGATATTGAAATAAGAGGACAACGGTTGAAACCCGTCTCCGTCGTCACAAACGACGTATGGGAAGCACCGCTTGTACTTCATATTAAACTAGTCGTCACACCATAAAGACAATTTTGTAAAGTGATTAGAAATGAATCTAGGTAGAAATAATCTACTCAAAGTAGACGAAATACGTTCGGTTTAAATGGTTTTGCATATTTTTTATATAAATATTTTTGTCCGTATGTAAATATGATCATTTGTAGGTTTATTAAAATGTGTTCAAATTGTTTTTTTTATTAATTTTTCATCCGTAGTTACTTATAATTTGTAAATTATAGTCTAGGTTTATAGATTATCTATTTTATATTATCAAAGCAGTATAAAATATATTTGTGTTCATTATGATATGTAGTTTCTCTTAAAATAAAAAGTGTTGTTACTAAAGTTGTGATTTGTTATAACCTAACCTAACCTGACTTAACCTAGCCTAATTTAACCTAAGGTTATAACCTATAGTTTGTATTTAGTTTGTTTACAATGTTTACAAACGACAAAAGATGAATTTTATGCAAAGATTATTTTTGTTTTGGTTGAGATAGTTCTATTGTTTATCCGAGGGATGCCACTGTAACTTGTGTATTTTAAAAGGTCGGTTTTTATAATGATTTGTGAGAGTTGACAGATTTGACAGTTGTAAATGTAAAGATGTTTTAGTTTTGAAGATGTTTTGACTTGTTTTTGATGTCTCAATATACGAGGTGTCAATTTCGATTAAATTTTGGACAAGAAAAAATAATAAAATTTTTTTTTAATGTTTTATATCAATATACGAGGTGTCAATTTCTATTAAATTTAGTTCAAAAAATATATAAACTGACCTGACCTTACCTAACCTTAATTAACCTAAATCAAAGTCTACAAGTTAATATTAATTAGCTTTAAGTCATTTAAGTCAACAAGTCTTTTACTTTCAATAGTAAACTTCTTTTAACAAACATGGTGCAATATATTTTAGTAAATATGTAGTAGACGTGTCAACAAGTCAGATCTTGGCATTTCCAATTAAAAATTGTATCAAGATGGGATAAAATAAATAAAAATCTTTTTTTAAAAACAGTCCTTGACAGTAGCCTAACCAATAAATTAAACCAGCTTGTAGGCTACACTCTAAACTTTAATTTATTTACCAACCAAAATATATTTTTAGCAACCGATTACCAACCCATTGATACCATTACCTACCGATTTACCAACCAAAATATACTTTTAGAAACCGATTTACCAACCCAAAATGGTATCAAAATTTAAGGGTTTGATGTCACTGAAAATGACGTCAACGTGGAACGTGTAAATATGACATCACTAGAAGGCAACAACAAAATGGCGGCGGGGAGAGAAGGAGGATCTAAGGGGATGTTCTTGTTGTGTTTGTCATCGTTGTCATTGTCAGCATTATTGTGGTGTATTAACGACACGACAACAACATCGTCGTCATCGTTGTTGTTGTTGTCTACTCTGACGAGCTGTACAGATTTAATACTGTCAATCGAACGTTATAGTGCCTATATCTACAGTGACAACACTGAATCTCTGGCACTTTCTACATGCCTTGCCGTCAATTGACACTCGGACGCTTTGAAGCGCCTGTCTACACATCCATGCCCCATTAATAGCTGAGTCATTGCTAGTAATTTGACAGGAATGCTGTAAGATGTCCTTGAATTGCAGTCCTCATGTAAACAGGTAGAGAGAGACCCTCTATAACAGCTTGATCTGGTACAAAACACCAAATCGTTAATTTCGATCTGCATACATGTACGTTCACAAAATACGATTTGCAAAGAGATATCCCAATATACTGGAATGTGAAAGGAGAAAGACAAAAGATACGACTTGTCTTCTGTGTTTTACGGGGTTGGAACCGTCACATGGTACGGTGAAGCCGTAACCCGTGCCCACATTACAAGCCGGGGTAAGCAGAAGGCTTACCCCATGTGGAAATAGTTCCAAGCCATCGCTATTTCCTGTGACCACCACTCCATTACAAAATGCGGTCCCCAAATTATTTTTGTATTATACTTTTTGGAGTTTTTAGTGCATTTTCATGTTTCTTATTAATATGACTTTACCCACATTCAAAGGTTTACGGGAGACTTAACTCCACGCCAGTGACCTTAACGATTTACGGGAGACTTAACTCCGCGCCAGTGACCGTTAAACACACATACACACACACTATTTGAGAAAATCATAATAACATTTAACACTACGTATTGCAGATATACAATTTTTATTATGTTCTAACATTGGTACTAAAAATCTTAAAATCATACTCTGTATTTCAAAGACATTAACCCTGAAAAAGTGATCACTAATCCTTGTGAGTCGTGACATCTATATATTCTCAACTGAATATCGATTAACTTCGCCGCCTTGTTCGTAAGAATATTTGATATATTTATCCTTTATTTAGTCAATATGTGTTCTTTACTTAGTTATAGGTACTATTTATGTCATAATTATAAGTACTTGTCCCAAACATAGGGAATTTAACTTTCCCCAAAGCCGCTAGTATTAGGTACGTATACTATATCAATTGTAACAATCAAAAGTTCCCTTAGTATTTCAGAGGCTGCATTATATAAATTTTGGGCAAATCTCAATGATGTTAATCTACAGGAATGCTCTCCACCTATCATAAAAACATGTATATATATTTATTGTTTTTAAAATATGACAATAATATACTTTAGTTAGTTATAGAATTATCCACTCCTCACCGTGAAATACATAAGCTGTGATATATTTTCCCCTTAATAACAAACCTTATTGAATTCTTTGTTTTTTGTAACCATATGGCATAGTATCATAATTTCCTACATATCTCCTTTTAGGACCCGTTACTTTAAATACCTTTGTTTCCTTTACAGTTACAATATCTACATTTTTATTTCTCCTAATTCTATTCTCTTCAATTTGTAAAGACAGTTTAGCTTCGCTGAGGACCATGTCTTTAAGTTTTTCCAAGTTCAGTTTTTCAGATGTTTTAAGATTAAGTGTTAGACCTTTAATTTTATACACCTCTATAATATCATTACTGTTTGTAGAAAATACTTGGTATGCGTATGTTTTAGGGCCTCCCGAAACAAATTCTAAAATGTAGGATCCAGGGCCATACTCTTCCAATTCATTCGTCATTTCCCATAGGTAATCACCTGTAGCAACTTTATGTGTACCCTCCTTGTATGAATAAATAACACTATCCGTGTCATAATATAATACCTGCTCTCCTAAAGTATCAAGGTGGTCATACAGTTTAAGACGGGCCTGACTAGTTGTATACGCTGCCAGTACGACATTTACATTTTTTAATGACTCTCCAATCTCCTCTGAGTATTGCCAATTCACTAAAACTGTGTCTTCGTTAATTTCTTGTACTCTATTAACCTTTATCGATGGACTTGTTAGTAGTTGGAAAAATACCGCAGAATCTCTCGTTAAAAGTGTCTTAGTTTGGTTTTCCCTTTGCCCAAACTTACCCCAAAATGAGTTTAGCATCAATTTTGCAAGAGAGCGGAGTGCCCCGTTCTTTTCAATTTTAACGTAGTCAAGCATGATACCTTCGCGGTTATAATAATCTTTCACGTACTTGTCTTTGTCCCACTCTGACTTACACCAGGCAGGCCATCCACTAGCTTCTTGTTTGATTTTTAAAAATTTGTTGATAAAATCGGTAAACAGGCCCCCTTTCTCAAAAGTAGCCATCTTGTACTCCCAAAGTTCGTACATGTCCAATATAACATATCCTTTTTCTACTGCTTTCCTGAGCTCATCCATTGTCCAAGTTCCAATTAAGGCCCTCTCTTCACTACTATGTTTACAATCACTAGTACACAAGTTTTCACCACACTTACGACACAAAACAAACATTAATTTATCATTCATTCTTGTTGGAAGAACAGGATGATACAAAACGCTAGGTGGTAACACTTTACACTTTAACAAGCCTTCCACTTCCATCCCCATCTTCATGCATTCTCTATCCCCTATATGAATAGTCGGATGGCCTAATGGGTATTTTCCGTACTTGCATACCCAAGGGTAAAGAGAGCATACATCAACATACTGAATGGTTTCTTCATCAGTACACTTGTGGTATGTTTTAGCGTTTCCAGTCCGGCCACCGAAAAAAGCATGTCTTGGATTAAGTGGTAAAGTGTTCAATATTGGAAGAGAGTTCAAATAGTCCATTTTATTTTCCTCTTTAATAGTTTTAAATGTACACTCCCACATCTCTACTACTTCAAAGGGTGATTTTGAAAGTTTCTCAATTTTGGCTTTTGTCCTTTCATACCTTAAGTGTAGACTGTCAGAAGGGTCCTCTTTTAGTGGTTCCTCCCTCTTATAAGGGAAACATTTAGGACAACCGTGAAAGTAACATCCTTGAAATTCGTAGATACGTTCCCCATCAAAACCATCAACTTTTACCCCTTCTATTTTGACTTCCCTTTCACGGCCTGCGTGGCTGATTCGAAAACCCCTTTGTTCCTCTTCCCACGTCATCCACTGTAAAGCAGAGGCAGACTGGTTGTCCACAAGACGGTATCCGTGTTTAGGGATGAGGCCTATTGTATTATTTTTCAAAAAATTGCGTCTGAACGCTAGATTACATGCACTAGCTATTGTAACTGCTTCTAAAAAGGGATCCACATTACACTGTTCCAAGAACATAGATCTGAATTTCATGGACGCCTGAGCCAAAATGTCTACATCCGAGATGCAATACTCTACAATTTCCTTTTGAAAATCAAAAACATAGTTTGCTAGTGTCTGCTCGTAATGCCATTTTTCAAAGTCTTTGTGGCCCTTATCGAACATAGAATCTGGACAATAAAACTGTTTAGCGGGTATCGGTCCTTTATAATTTTGATTTTCCAATGTATTGAAAAGGTGAGGAAAGTAACCCTTCTTCTTTTCAGGGGGTAAATCGAAAGCTTTTGGAAGAGCAGACAGGGCCATTGGAAAGTAATTTAACAATCTATGAACCTTACATTGTCCATCTCCATCAATATGATCTTGGTTCCCCTCATAATAAGTTTTGGCGTGAACTTAGTATGATGAATAACGTACTTTAGAATAAACTGAAAGTCAAATGAAGATCCGTTGTGAGCGAGTAAGCATAAGTGCTTGTATCTATTCCTGATTTCTATGACATAATCCATAAACTGATTGATAGGATCTTCTTTAAAGATACGGGTATGGGAACCACAATTTTCACAAGATTGCCCTGTAATACATTTATGACAAAACTGCTGACTTACACACAGGTTAACTTTGTGGACTTTAGTTTCTGAATCATTTGCAAGACTCTCGTCTTGGCGGGTTTCTAAATAAAAAAATATGAACAAAAAGTCTTTACTTTTTGGTTTACCCCTATCAACCCTCATAAAACACTGATGATTAGGAGGTTTGTATTCTACACAAATATTACAAAACACTTCACCACACATATGTACTGATTTTCTAGCCCTAAATCTAATAATCTTACCACATTCAGTACACTTTTTAATAGAGTTGCAACGATCACCTTGGTGGGCAATGAAACAAACTTGATTTTTAAAGTGAAGATTGCACTTGGGACAAGTTATTCCTCCATATTGTAATTTACAAGGTGGGGATACGGTTTGACATGCTGGACATATATTTTCACATCTATGATTTCCTTTGTGATCATAAGCAACGTGACATCCTTCCCAGAAGAAATTACAAGCGAAAGCAGCTGTCAGGCTAGTGATTACGTTGAAATGGCCTTCACTAAATAATAGGCTTATTTTATACACAGCACTTTCATTTTCACCACAAAAATACACATCACGACCTTTCCTATTGAAATTGTACACTGTAATCTTGTATTTCTTCAAATGGTCCTGAAATTTTTCTAATTCGGGGATCCCTGCTCCATTCTCAGGAATTACCACCCTTGCTTTAGCCATTAGTTTTTCGGCCCTAAATAATTGTCTTTTCCCCATGTCTTGTATAATAGCCTTGTACTGGGAATCTTTCTTAGCATGAGCTTTGCCTACAATTAATGCTCTAGCTAAACATAAATTATCGGAATTTTTTATCACTACTATCCCCTTTCGTGCACTGGACTCTTCAACAAAATTATTATAAAAACCTGATCTTCTTTGACCACCACGGCCCACGGGGAGGTTAACTCTAGTACATTCAATTTTGAATGTATCTGTTGAATTAATTGACTCAGCATTGCTCTGTATAATACCACCGAAAATATCCCAAATAATATCCCCATCCACTTGACTTACCGGTTGGAAAGCTATATACCCTGGTTCCTTATTTTTAGATTTAAACTTGTTAGTGTAAATCCCAACTGGTCATTAGGTGAGGATTCTGCTTTCATTTTTTCAACCAAATTAGCAAAACCCAATTTAAGCCATGCAATTTCTGAAATACCTTCAGGAACAGGATTAAATTTAAAGGTAGTCCTATAACCGTGCAATCTAAAGTGCTTCACGTATGACTCATCTGTATTTACTACATTTATAGGATTCATATTTACCAGTACACAAAGTTGCACAAAAGAAGAATGATTCCGGATTATCAGTGCCTTTTACGAACTCTATTGAAAACCGTACAACTGTTTGTTCTTCACAGTTCAAAACTGTTCAAAAGTCAAAATAAGACTGAATGAATATTCCCCAAGAAAACCCTTATATACTGTTGTTACAATCCGTGATTAGTTGAAAATAACCGAACTTTCACGAACTCTTCCAAAATAGGTTTAGTGTTTCACGGGCCAACTGTCTATATTAGACTGAAAGAGTACACTTCCAAATATCTATAAGGTACTACTGTTAAGAACCTTACAGAGAACCGTTTTAGTACGATGTGTAAGATCGGGGGAAAATGTGAAAATTAGCGCGTTTGCACGTAAGGGCGGCGCATTGGGAGACTAAGCTCCCCCATGTCCTTCTCCCAAAAGCCTTCTCCCAAACGCCTAGATACGGGAAATGGTTTCGAAATGTCCAGCCGTTTTGGCGTGATTGATACAAAATGAGCGTGTTATACGCGCGCTCTTGTCGCTTTAGCGGCTAATCGGTGGGTTGAATCGCAAAATTGTAAGTTCGCAAACCTTATTTGTTCGTCCAGGCGAGCTGATTCGAATGACACCTTGAGCGGGCAGATCGGAAAAAATTTGAAAATCTTGCACGTTTACGCGCAAGCGCGTTGCATTGGTAGACTAACCCTCCTATGTCCTTCTCGGTTCTCCGGGTAACCAAACGCCTAGATACGTTTCGAAATGTCCAGCTGTTTTGGCATGATTGACGCACAAACAAACAGACTCTAAATTCAAAATCCACTCAGATCGTTTACATTTCATCTGAAACGAATAACTACTAAAGAGGGATTTTTCAAAAATATACAAGGAACACGAAAATCGGCTTCAGCTTTAGTGAGATAGATATAATAAATTATTAAAAAAATTATTAAATAAATTATGCAAAAAAATCAAATAAAATTAAACAATATTGATTGTATTGTTATTATTTTGAAAACGTTTTTTAATAACTTATTATTTTTTTATAATCTTTTCAAATTTTGCCGCCCCCTGAAATCTGCCGCCCGGGGCACGTGCCCCCCTTGCCCCGCCCTAGTTCCGGGTCTGATGTTACCTACATAGTCGGAACAGACTCCCTCCCGGCTCGCTGGTTCAAGCCCTCCACTCCTTGTTTCCCCCCCCCTTCTACGTAATCTTGCACTGCTCAACAAAATTGCAAGGCTAATAATTGATATTTTATTATTTAGAATCCCTTCCCATTACATCCTAATTTATACTTATTACAGTTTTTATTTGGTGGGCTCCTTGGCTGGGCCACATAGGCTTTTCATAGGCCATTATAGTTGGTAGCATAAATTGAGAAAATAAGATTTAAACCGACCTTTACAACACTTCAGCAATATTAATCAGCTGTTGAAGACTTGCCTGTATTATTATTTTGTTAATGATGTTTGAACTTTTTTTATGAAATACAGTTTGTTTGGTTCAGTCTCGTGCTTTATTTAGTCATGTCGTATTCAGAAACATTCATCAATGATAACAACATTAACAACTCAAATAGAGCAGACACTATTATGTTTTAGTAAACCAATTCGTACTCTTCTTTGAAAAAATAATGTTTGACGTCATAAGTTACTTCTTAAAGAGTGAAATAAATAAAAATAATCCTCTATAGTCAGGCTAGTATAGGATGGCGTATATCGGATTATTAAACCTATCAATCTCGCACGCGCAGGGACGTACGAGCAATGGCTGTACGAGCTACCTGTCACTCATAGCAAGACGCCTAGTATGCTACTAGGATTTTTTTACAAATTTTATTATTGTTTTGTTACTATTATATTATCGGCATGTACATGAAATTACAAGAAAATTAAGTCCAAACTCGACCTTATTACTGCAAACTAAGGCTTATTTATAAATATTAAAAAACTTCCCCTCTGCGTTACCATGGCACCAATTTATAAGCATAACATTTAGAGAATCTGCTTGTATTACATTGTATGATGGAGTTGTGTAAGTACCACGATGGCGCCCGTTAACGTGTTTTATAGTAATGTAGCATGTAATGCATGTATCCTCCTTAAGATGGCCTACAAAAATGGATGACGATATGAGTAAAGAAAGACATAATTTATATAAATATTCATTGGCTTATACACAAGCCGTGTATTATTTTCTGAAACATTCAATTAGACATTAAAGATTCAGTAAATTCAAAATTGTAAAGGCTGTGAATTTCTTTCAGTATGAATATTAATTGTTGTAAGTTTTATGTTCATTATTCTAATTATTTCTTGTTCTATACATTATACATTATACAATATTAATTTGTTTTAGTGGAATTAATACAGATATATTACTGGTAAGTTATACTAAGGAAACTAGACTCTACGCTAGACATTTACCAATTTGAATATAGTAATTGTAATCTTATGTTAATAGGTAATTATGTATTCTAGTCTGCCCTGATACATAAGTTTAGTAGAAAATAAGAAATATAAAAGTACAAAATCCAGATCTGAGGTTACTATGAATGTCTATGTTAATTACATTCATCAAGTTAGTGAATGTGTCATCACTCCATTGTTTTATTAGGTCTGGCTAGGTGACAGCTATATATAGGGTAAATATCGGTTCTAGATCATCCTTTGATTTTTCTATAAAAAAATCATGAAAATAAAGTATTTACCTTTCAATGCATTTTGGGACTTGAAATGTTTATTATGTCACATATGATCTAATGCTTTCATTAGAAGGTAAATACTTTGTTTTCATGATTTTTCTAATTGAAAAATCAAAGGTTGATCTAGAACAGATATTTACCATATATAGTCATCTGCCCAAACCTATTTTTCATGATTCTTCAATCATACATCATAATATTAAGCTGTAATGCGAATACAACAATTTTCTTAACTAAATATCAGGGCAAACTAGAATTCATAATTACCTGTTATTGTTTTAACTTATTTTGAGTATCTAGGCTAATTATAAATGCAAGTTTTTAAAAGAGTGAGTTAATTTTTTATATAGCCTAATGAAAAATATGGGTGATTGTTTACTTAAAGGTGTCGCCTTATTTTCTGAATTTCTTTTTTATATCGTCTACTACATACCTTACTTCTAAGAATAAATAATATTTTCCTTGTACACATCACTATTTTTCACTAAAAATCACAATCTAAAAACTACCAAATCCGACGTATTTATAGATTAAAACATAATGGCAATGTTAATAGCATATGGTTTGATGCATGAGCATTACACAATGTACCTATGTTATTTCGTATCACAACAGGTTTGTCCAGGTTGCCTTTCATATGTTTATTGAATTTAATAATTTGCGCACTTTGCGATATAATTATATATCACAATAGATTTGGCCAGGTAGCTATATATATATATAACCACCTGGCCAAACCTTTCGTAAGTTTATTGTAGTTAATAATTTGAAATTAGATTATTAATATGGAGGATTCACAGCATATCACGTGATCTGTGATCATGGATATTATAGATGGAAGTATCTTTAGTAGCATAAATATGAGATGAACATTTGTGAACAAAGGTGAACATTTGCCATTTGTCTAACCTATAAATACATCCGATTTAATAGTTTTTAGATTGTGATATTTCAGTGAAAAATAGTGATCTGCACAAGGAAAACATTATTTATTCTTAAGAAGTAAGCTATGTAGTAGACGATAAAAAACAAAAACAAAAACAAAACAAAAAAATATGGTGTCACCTTTAAGTAAACATTTACCAAAATATGTGTAGGCCTACTCTTCATAAGTCCACATTCTAAGATTATTCTGGTCAAATTAGGTCTCCTATAATTTTTAAGATAAGCTACTATATAATTCACAAAAGTTAAATTGTAATTGTAAACTATCAACAATTAATTGTAGTTTATGCTCAGTAGCCTAATTTCACAATTGTTAAGAATTAAATAATATGTCCCCCGATGTGTGTTGAATAATATTTCCAGCTATGATGTTTATAAATCAAACTAGGTCTAACTTTATTAGATTAATATGAACAAGATAATTTTCTATTTTTAAATTTGTTTGAAATTGTTCCATGACCAACTCTTGTTCTTTTCCGACCCTGCTGTGGATATAAGCCTATCCATTTTTTTAGGTCCTCTGAATTCAAGATTGTAGTGTTTTTGAAATTATGTATATCCATTGTATGTACAGCCCAAATTGTTGTGGGCATATATTAGCCACAGCTCTGAATTTTTTTTGTGTGTGTTTTTATGATTTTCTCAAATTTGTACAAATTTTGATATAATTTTGCTCAAATGTAACCTTTAAAGAAAGGTCCAAACAAAACGTATTGTTCGCTTTTCTTAAAAAAATAACGGTTTGTAGTTATCAACAACAACATTTTCCTTGGGGTTATTATAAAATTTGTATTTTCTTAAAACTATAGATTTAGTTATAATTTTAGTGAATTGCGAAGGTTAATAACCAAAACCAATGTGCAAAATCACAAGTAAGAAAAATATTACGGTTCAGAAATAATTGGCAAAAACTAACCATGCCAATGGTTGATGACCTTATCATTAAAAAAAGCTTGATTTTATTCAAATACTATTTCCATGGCGGATATGTTTATAGCTCAAGTTTAAACCTGTATATAAATATTATTTCTCACAGATGGCCTCCATTGGTTATTTACACTTTCTGATTGGCTAGCGCTACTACTTAAACTGAGATTTTTGTGATGATTTGTTTTAGTCCCTTTGTATTTGTTTTTGAGGATGGGAGAGTGGGAAAGTTTTGTGCATTGTTTTTGCACCATTTGTTTTAAATAATGGTGGTCTAAGTTTATTTTCAGTTTTTGGTCATTATTCCATAGCCCACGCATCCCTTTTACTTACTACTCATTTGGGTCATTTACCGTACTCTTCACATTTGAACAAAATAGTAGTCAATTTTGATAAAACCCCTTTTATAATAGTGCTATAAATGGTTTTGTTTTTCTTACTAAATGGAGATTTTTAGGGATTTAGCGAGTAATATGTTTTGTTTAGCTTCATTTAAGCAAAATTATGAAAACCAATTTTGAGTTTTGGTCTTCTTCGAAAATTTTAGTTTTTGAAAAAGTCTTGAGATTTAGTCAGTTACATAACCAGAGAATTTTTAGACTAACCTCTAGATAGTGGGGTGTCTTGTTTTTAATAGTTCTTGTTGTCAATTTTTGAGAATAATTGAATTTATAATGCTCATCACCACATTTAGAATGGAAATAAAGTCTCTTACCTCCTTACTTTTTTCTACAGTTTTCATCATGTTGATTTCAGACTAAATAAAGATTATATATAATTAGCCTACTTATAGCCTATTACAAACTTGTTGTTACAAGTATGGGGTTTTTATGACACTTTGAAAGGGGGTTTAAATTTACAGCCATTTTTGTTTATACTTATGTAGAGGAAATGAGAAGACAATTGCTAGTGGCAAATAACAGTGTGTGTGCAAACGTTGTTTATTCTATCCTTATCACACTGTATTCATCGCAATCATAGTTTGTTCATGTAGATGTGGGATATTCACTATTTTCTGTTGTGTTGTTTGGGTATAACAAGATTATCTTTTCGCCACTGAATATTTATTTTGTCATTGTAGGGCCTATACTTATTTTATATTGATTATAATCAATCATTTTTACATAATTACAATTTTCTTCAACAAAATGTAAACAATGTTTTTGGTTATGTCGGTGAATTTCTTCTCTCCTAAAATTCTTTGAAAAACTTAGAATATCTAAATTTTTTTCCAAATACTGTATGTGAATGTTCTGTACTTCTGCTAAATAAGTTAAAATTGAAAATGTGCCATTGGACAACTGCATTACGTTTAGTGCTGATAATGCTCCAGTGGTGATAAGCACAAAAAATGGTGTAGCTAAGTTTTTAAAAGATAAAATTGAAAATTTAATTGTAATGGGTTGTTATGTCATTTAATAAATTTAGTCCTGGAAAGGGAGCTGTTGATTTACCGGTTAATGCAGAAGATTTTATTATAGACATTTATTGATGCTTTCAAAATAGTTCTAAAAGGAATGAGATTTAATTTGTTTTCATAAATTAAAAAGTATTAAAACTGGTTAACTATGCTTAAAAAAAAAAATTCTATCATTCTGTTCACAATTACTTCCTTAAAGTATGTGACTACATTGTTCACAAATTTCCAAATAATAATGACATTTTGCTGCTTGCCAGAGTTGTAAGACTTTCATCAATTGCTGATTCGTCCTTTCAAAGTTTGTTATTTTGTATTGACAAATTTCCAATTTTATTGATGGAGAAGATTCAGCAATTGATACATTACAGTCTGAATTCTGCAATTTACAACTGGAAAAATTAAGCACCATATTAATTCCTAAAAAATTTGGACAAGGTCGTCCTAACGCGTCTGATACTTAGGCGTATTTTTTGTGAGAATTGTGTTCTGTGTGTTGGTTATACTGTATAATTTCAAAACACTCTAAAGAATTTAACTAATATTATCAATTATGAATTATATGAAAATTTTGTTGCCTACAATCTATGGCAAAAAAGAAAAACAACAGATTTATTACAATGCTCTGTTTGCAGTGTTAGACACCATATGAGCAAACTGTAGAAACCACATATCCACACATTTTACTATACCCCCAAATTTGTTATTTGGCAATCTCAAGCTACTGGGATTACACTTAGCCAAAGAACAGATGACTGTTCATAGTATAAGAATATTAACACTTACCCATTACCACTTGTCTCTTAACCCTCCAAAATGTGATTTTTGATACATAATTTTATTTTACTTCCTGGTGAGAAAAAAGAAAAAAACCGAAAAAACAAAACAATCTATTGTTTTATAGAGGACACTTTCAAAGTATATGGAAAACTGTAGGATAGCTGTGAAGGAGAGATCAGAACGTGGCATTGAGTTTCTTATATATTTTAAAACAACTATAGTGCATCTTTCTGTAATTAGTATTGCTTTGCGAATAATGTCAACAATTTTACTTGGACATTTGTTATCATTTAAGTATATCAAAAATAATGCATACATAAAAATAATACAGAGTGTAAATCAACTCTCATTATCAAATGATAACTAGCAATCTGAAAAAGAAATCTGAACATTCAAAATAACTAAAACTAAATACCAACATAATTAGGAAAACTACAAAGAACAAATAGGCTACTATGTTGACATGGGTCTACATAGTTGGTTACTTCTTACTTAGCTTTATCTCTGGGTCCTTTATTAAATTGCTCGCTTTAGCTTCAAACATGACCCTAGGTATTAGTTTTAATATACACGAATAATGGAATATATCAGAGTAAATTATACCAATAATATGAACCATCTATCATTATCCAATAACTTTAAAACTAGAAAAGGATTGTTTGGTAACTGATGAATTGCAATTGAAATCTGCAAATTATTTTGTATTATGTCTACTCTTTTGGTATAAATTTGTTATGCAGATTATTCATTAAACATATATTCTGCTCTATAATTTTGATAACATATAATATTGTTTAATTTTAACACAATTTGTTACTTTTGCAGGCATTTTTTTTTACTTTTCAGCCGAAGCCAACATTATGAAAAACATTCTATATTGATATTTAAGGATGTAGCCTATCATGAGTTAAAAGCAATGTTGGATTATAAGTATAGGGGTGAAGTCATTTTTTCGCAGAATAAGTTGGAAGCTTTTCTCTCGGCAGCTAAATCGTTGAATATGAAAGAACTCTCTGATAATACAGAAGATACAATGGATGAAGAGACAAACAACAGGAAAAACCACCATAGAAAGCTCCTCCAATCTCTCAACCTTCACCATCAAGTACTTCACCTTCTCAAACAACTTTAGAGCAAATTTCCTCTCAAGTGGAATACCATTCTGATTCTTCGGTATCTGGTGATAAATCATTACGTAACAATGGGAAATGGAGACATACTGCTCAAAGAAAAAGTTTAGAAGCTAATTTACCTTTCCCGTCTAATGAAGTTAGCCATTCTTTTGATACTTAAAAAGAATTCCAGTTTGCACTTTTAGCTACCAAAATAGTTCACAATACACCTATTGGTTCTCCAAGTCATGTTTACCATGCCTCCATCTGATGTGCCTAAAGTTACCATGCTTTTACCTATTGTTCCTAAAATGACCACACTAGGATTTGCAGGTCCTCCAATAGATCGCCATACATCATTAGTTGCTTTAGATTCCTCAACTTCTGTTCTACCTGAATTAGTACTTTTACCCAAGTTGAATATTTACATGATACAATTGAAAATGTAACGTATGATGAAGATGATAGCAATTCTTTTGACATTTAAAAATAATTCCAGTCCACACCTTTAGTTACCAAAATAGTTACCAATGCACCTATTGGTTCTCCAAGTCATGTTACCATACCTCCATCTGTTGTGCCTAAAGTTACCATGCTTTACCTATTGTGCCTAAAATTTCCATGCTAGAATCTGCATTTCCTCCAATAGATCTCAATACATCATTGATTGCTTTAGATTCTTCAACTTCTGTTCTACCTTAGTTACCACCCCCCAAGTTGAATATTTACATGATACAATTGAAGATGTTACGTATGATGAAAATGATGATGATTAGTTTCAGATATCACCAGTTGGACAATCTCATGAAGTTGAGTCAAATCAGAGTGAGTAAATACTTCAATTACCAATCACTTTAATATTGTGTGTATATATATATATATATATATATATATATATATATATATATATAACATTTTTTACAATTTCTTTTAGTAATTCATGAAAAATATTAGAAAATCTTGTATTTAAAAAAATAGGTTTAGAAAGTTGAAGTAAACTAAAATAATATGTTATTGTTTATTAGTGTTATTTAAAAATATTCATCCATTATTATTATTATTTTTTTTTTATTATTATTAAAAAATACATAATTAGTGGATTTTTAAATTCAGGTTAAATTTTGTTAATGCAATCTATTAAATTTTGAACGAAACATATATATATATATATGTGTGTGTGTGTTATGTTTTTAGTTGGTGGAATTTTTTTTTTTTTTTTTAAATGAACAATTTAATTTGTTACAACTTTATTTAATATAGTTTTAAACTCATTTATAACAAAATTTACAAAACACTCATTTACATTGATGTTTATGGAGAGAAGCCTCGTCTAGCTCTGGCTAAAACAGCTTGTTCCCAACACAATTGAAACTCTCACATGATTATTTAACTATCCACTCATCATTTAATTCCAGCACACCACACAATTATTCTTTACCTAACTCCTCCATCCTTAAATAAAACTTCCGGGGGTGGTTGAGCAGCGGGCACCCTTGAAGTTGTCATAGGGAATTTTTTAACTGTCCACTGATTAGGCCCCCATACAAGGCAATGGTCTAAATACTGATGTCGTGGGTGACATCAATTTGCCGATCGATCTTGGAGATAGTATCTAGGTTGATTTTGTCGAGTTCCAGTTTCTTTGTGTTAACTGAAAACTCTGGATTTTGATCCACTCGCAGGTTCAGGTTAGAAGCGTCCAGGAATCTTGGGTGTCCTCCAGTCATTCTGGATGAGTGAACAAGTCTCAGATTATTGTATAGAATGGTGTCATTGTTAGGATTATACCTTGGAAGGTTATTGTAGTTGTTTCCTTTTGATTAACAAATTTAAAGGTCTGTTTGGTGGGAAACATTGCCAGATATTGGTTTATTTCTGAGATTCAGTTGTTTACATTGTCTGCGACCTCCAGGGTGTTTATATAGATATCTGCTTAGTTGTCTTTGATAATTGCTGTCTCGCAGTCAATTTTTTGATGAGATATTAAGTCGAATGAGCATAAGTATTTTGAATTAGATCTCTTGTTACAGTTATTGTCTAAACCTAACATTACAGAAATAGAAACTAACATATATTTTATTTTAGGTATAATAGTTATGTATCCTGAATTGTATTCAGTAGGTACAGAGTGTAATTTGTAAATGTTAAAATAAGTTTTTTCAACAATAGGTAAATTTATAAAATATACGATATTTTTGAATTTAATTTACAGTTCACTTCTATTAGGTTTTCTAACTCCCACATGGCCTCAAGTTTGGGTTCTATGGGTAATCTTTCACTGTAATACTCATAGATTCTCATTATCTCACTGTACAATTCTTTGGTTGAGATAGCGCAAGGATGAAGTAGCCTACACCTATTTTACAAAATGTTAGTGAGTTTTCTAAATCAATCATTATTTGTAACAGCATATCATACAAAATATTCCTAAATTTTTCTAATTCTACAAAATCGTTTATTCTATTGTTCACAAATCCTAATTTATTTTTCAGTTCATTAAATGTTTTATTATATACTTTTATAATATTACTGCTAATTATATATTGGGATTATAATTGATTCTTAATACTAATCTGATTATCTTCCATTTCATTTTATTACACATCCTACTCCATCTACAATACCTCTCTCTATTCTTATTCCTTTCCAATAATATGATTTCTAATTTTCCCTTAACTATTTCTCTACTATGGTTAATGTACTTAAAGTAATTTACTATATATCTAACTTTATTAACATTATCGGTTACAAATTCAATTTTTCCAAGGAGGCTGGCCTTACAACTAACACAATTCTTATCAAAATAGTCTAATACCTTAATATAATAAAATTCTACATTGTTCAATTGTTCAACAAAGTCATTTGTGTTAAAATAATATACAAACGTGTGATAAGAGGACTTCAGTTTGGCTAGTTCTAAATCAGTTGGTATTATTCCAATGTTTTTGGAATTGTCTTTAACTTCTGCTATATTGGCATTTGCATTTGCGAGGAACATGAAGAACCTGAAACAGTATTCATCATAGGATTAAATTTTGGAATGATTACCTTTTTCTTGATCTCTTAACTTTAAGACAGATGAATTTTTTTATTTGATATTATGATTTATTGAGGTTATATCCTTCTTATTATATTTATTTTTTGTTTTGCTTTCTTTTGTAGGTTTTTAACGTAAACTTCTTTTGGAATTTTGGGTAATGGTTCTCTGTTCTGATTAATTTTGGGTCGGATGTTTTCCTTGGTCTTCCTATTAATTTCGATAATGTGTTCGTATAATTTTTTTCTTTTTTTCCTGTGACTCGTTACATAATCATTAGTGAAATGGTGTTCCACATCAATGTTCAAAATGTGATTAGGGTTAATATGTCCATAAAGCATTTTAAAATGTGTTAATTTAGTCACAGAATGTATGCTATTATTGTATGCGATCATTGCATATTTTACCTTCTTTGTAATGTTATCGTTCTTAAATTCTATCTTGTCTTATATGTTCAATCAGTGTGGAATATAATGTTTCACATAATCCATTAGAGGGTGGGTGTTGGTAAAATGTATTTGAATTTTATGTGCTTCCATGATTTCTTTAATTATTTTATTGTTAAATTCTGTTCCATTGTCTGACACGTTAAGTTCAGGGACATTATAATTTGCAAAATAGTCTAGAAGCTTATCTACAACTTCTGTAGCATGTGCTCCTCCCACATGGCACACTTGTGCATAACTAGAGAATCCGTCCACTATACTGAGAAATTGATTCTTTTCTAGTGAAATGCTATCTATGTGGATTATTTGCAACCGTCTCACTGGTGTAGGCGTGAGATTCATTTCAGGTGTTTAAAAGGTACTCTGTCGTTTTTTTTTTAAACAGATGTCACAATTATTAATAAAGTTTTGAATGTGTCCTTTTATATTAGGCCAATAATATTTTCTTTTGATCTGTTCGTACGTTTCTTGTATGCCGCAATGATTAGTTTTGCTTACATGATAATTATTTACTATCTCTTGAATTTATTCTTCTTCAGTTATATCTAATAATTTAGTATTACATTTAACTAACCAAAGTTTAGAACCCTTAAAATTTTTAAGTATGCACGTCGCAAATTTCTCATAAAAATCGTTTTCAAAATAAATACTATATTTAACATTAATACGATATCGTCACGATAAACCAGGCAAGTCTCATTCTCTATTCCACGTAATATTCGTTGGAGTGTGCGTGGGCTGTTTCTTAGTCTTAGAAACTCATAATGGCCAGTTAGTTCCTTTGAGAAGGCTGTCTTATCATCTCTATATGGATACATTGCTACTTGATGGAATCCCGAGGCTAAATCCAGGGTGGTAAAATATTAGGATCTCCTTAATTTATCTAATATGTCGGTTATGTTAGGAAGTGGAAAATGGTCATCAATAGTTTTTTTGGTTTAGTCCTCTAAAATCGATTACTTACCTAAACTTTTGCCTATTTGATGCTTTGTTTGGAACGATCCGTACAGGTGAATTTCAGGGTGAATGTGAGAGTTGGATGATATTTTGAGCTAGCATCTCTTGAATTTGTTTACCTACTTCTTTACGATAAATTTCTGGATATCTATAGTTTTTTGTGGAGACATGGATTTCGTCCATTGTTCCAATCACGTGTTTGATTTGGTTAGTAAACATCAGATTATTATTTTCCTGGTGGAATATGTCGAAATATTCAGAAGTCAATTTTAGTATTTCTTGTTTCTCTTCAGTGTTCATGTGATCTACTCTAATTTTTGTTAGGTCTAACTTATTATTTTTATAATTTAACATATTGAGATTTGTAGAGTTTATTTGATTAATGTTTGCCTTACAAATTTTAAAATTGCTTAGTGGTTCTATTACATTGATTTGACTATTAAGCATCTATCTGCCATTGTATTATTGATTACTGGGCAAAAACTCTCACCATTTTTTATTTTTACAATACACTGAGGTATTTCTATTCCGTCTTGTTGTCTATAGGATAATATTCCCTCTCCATTGACTACATTATGTATTTGTATTTTAATTGCTTGTTTGGTACATGCTTTAATTATATGGCAAATGATTTTATTTTAGTTAGATCCTTCATTATTATTTGGTTTATCTATGTTAAAGTAATGCACTATTTGAAAATTTTCCAAAAACACCTCCCTGCCCCCCAAAAGTGCCCTTTTGGGTCATTGAGGAGCGTCAAAAATAATTTTCCTGAATTCTTTGGGGTCGAAAAAAGGGGGGGTTCTAATTGGAAGGAAATTTGTATCTGGTTTCGTTTAGGCGCTACAGATAGTGTCCATGTGGTATAAACATTCCACAAATCTGAAACGCATGTTAGTTCACCCCAAGCTTCCGGATCCCATCACACCTAAACAACCTAACCTTATCTACATTTCTTTTCCATGCAATAGGCCATGATGCAAAATACATCTTTCCTCCAACAACTTTAATACATTTGTCCCATAAAACAGAATTTAAAATTAAAGGTCATCATACATGTACAACAAAAAATGTTATCTACCAATTACAATGCAGGTTTTGCCCAGCTCAATATATTGGCCTAACCACAGACAACTTAAGCACCAGGATGAATGGCCACAGACATGATGTGAAAAAACAGATCCTTTAAACATAACACCCAAAAGTTGGTTTCTTTGTAGGAAATGTTAAATTGGATTGGTAGATCAAGACGTTTTATCCAGTAGGTTGTTTGTTTAAACAGTTGTTACATAGGTTTTTTGAACCTACTTTGAAACAGTACAAGTGAAGGAATCTCACTCGCTATGCTCTTGCCAGTGAGTGACTCATTATTACCGGATCTTGTGATATGAATATCAGATTTTCTTAGGAGGTCAGGGTTTGAAATTATATTTGTCATCGTAGAAAAGTGAGGTTGGTACCATTGCATGCAGAATTGAAATCTGGTTATTTTTTATCTAATTTAGTGTGTTATAAGTTGAAAAACAAACTGTTTATTTTGAAGCAATTTGAAATTTAAAACCTAAAGAGAAAGTAAAGTTTCTATAATTTGGAAAATATTTAAAAGAACCTTAAACACTGTTTTTAAAGGCAGTCGAATTTATTTGCCCCTTTTAAACGATAACTTCCTAAGATGGAAATCAATACATTTAACTAAAATTACTAAAATTATCAAAATAATTCAACCGTCATTTAGAAAAGTCAGATTTTCTGATTTGATAGTTTCTGATTTTAATTTATTAGTTTCAGACCATAGTTGTGTTTTTTTAATTTTATTTGTTTTTAGATTTTTGCTGGGTAGCCTAGTTGAGCTTCACTCTACAACATGGACACAATCAAGAAGAAGATGCAGGCTATAAAGATGGAGAAGGATACCTGTGAAGGGCAGGTGAAGGACAGGATACCTTCGTGCAGATAAGATAGATACAAGGTCTTTCATAACAAGGGTGCAAAGATTTATCTTACGATTGCCAACTAAAGAACATGAAAATTCGATGATTTGCAAAATTTTACTAAATGTAAATTAAAATATGGGAATTGTTCCTTTAAGACCAAGTCTCTATAGTAACAATGTTAAACAGGTTATTTGAACTGTGTGGCAACAGGCAATCGTTTCACAAGGCTTTCAATGGCTCATTTTGAAATAAATCATTTTTAATAGCTCAACATAGGCATATATTCTAACGGTTAATTTAATTGGCTCATTACCTTTATGGCGAAATATGAGTTTATTTTATGTTGTTATAATAGCTCATTTCGTAATGATTAATTTCATAACAACTTATTTGTTATAGATAATTTTTAATAGCTAATTTTGTGATGGCTCATTAATAATGGCTCATTTTTTAATAGTTCTTTTATAATAGCTCTTTTTGAAACGATTAGTTTTATAATGACTTAGGCCTGTGTTTTGTTGGTTCATTTTTAATAGTTCTTTTTTATTACTATTGTTTCATAATGGCTCATTTTGTGATAGCTCATTTTCATAATGGTTAATTTCGGAACGATTTACTTTATAATGCCTTTATTTTGTGATAGTTTATTTTTTAATAGTTCTTATTGTAATCATTGATTTTATAATGGGTCATTTTGTGAAAGGTCATTTTTATAGGTCATTTATGGAACGATTTTGCTTTTTGAAATGGCTTACTCATTAATGCCTCATTTTTTATAATGATTGATTTTATGGCTTATTTTGTGATAACGGCTCATTTTTAGAACAACTCTATTTATAATATCTGATTTTGTAATACTTAATAGCTCATTGTGTAATGATTGATTTAACAATAACTCATTTTGTAGCGGTTCATTTGTAAAATTCATTTTTAATGGTTCATTTTAAAAATTCACTTTATAATGTATCATTTTGTGGTAGTTTATTTTTTTTAATGGTTCTTTTTTTAACTCTTGATTTTATAATGGCTCAATTTGTGATAATTCATTTTGTAATGATTCATTTTAAAATCATTATTTTGTACTAGTTAATTTTGAAACATTTCAGTTTGCAATGATTTATTTTGTAACGATTCATTTTATATTAACTCATTTTATAATGGCTCATTTGTAATAAATCATTTTATAATGGCTCGTTGATAATTTTATTTTTAAATGCTTTAACATATTTCAATGCTTAACTCAATTTAAAGGTTATAATATTTTGTAAACTCTATCTTCTAGGTAAATGAAGATGTGAGAGAACTGCAGAAGAAATTGACTCAAGTTGAAGCTGACCTTACTCTTAACGAGAACAACTTGGAGAAAGCAAACAAGGATTTGGAAGAGAAAGAGAAATCGCTTACGCAGGTCAGAAAATAATCATATAGGCCTACTTATAAGTTAGAAAAAATTGCATGATTTAAGAATTTAGTTCCATTAACAGAATTTTTTTTTTTTTAATTCATGAGGTCATAGATTAACAACTATGTTGATTTTTTCTCAAAAATCGATGAAACGATTTTGATGCAATATTTTGACCATATCACATGTTTTTTTTTCCTTTATTTAAATTTAAATAGTGTGCTACAAACTTTCGTGTTAATATCAAAAACTGTTTTAAAATGTGTCGTGTTTTGTTTTCAATATAGTATGAAACTTATTAACAGATGGAAGCAATCTGATGATGACAATTTAATTGTCGAAACAGGTAAAGTTTAGTGAAGCTACCCTTAAGAAAATATAATGGTAATTTTCCGACACAAAAATTCTTACTCAAAATTTATCATTTATTCGTTGTAGTTTCAATTTTTAAAATTGACAATCATATTTTGGGCTAATTACTTTTTCCTTGTTAAAGTAAATTTGTTTATTTTATCGCACTCTTTGTCAAAATCTTGAAACCTTTTGTTAAACTGCTGGCCCAACTGGCTGACAATCTCAGGAGGGAACGGCATACTAGCTTTGGATAAAAATTGTTTACATGTTTCAAAGTGGTCTAAATTCTTTTTACTTAGCTGCTTCTCAAAGAGGGACAGTTTTTGCCTAAAAGCTTTTATGTGATGGTATGCATCATTAACAAGTGAATTAGCTCCCTGTAGTTTTAACTTTAAAAAGTTGATATGTACTGTCAACCAAGAAGGCTAACTTCCACAACCACACCGGATCAGACAGTACTGGTACTTGACGACCTTGTTCTATCATAAAAATATCAATTGCTACACATAGTTCAAAAAACTGTTGTAACACTTTACCCCTACTGAGCAATCGGACCTCACAATAGTAGGGAACGTCCGGATAGTTACTGTCAATTTCTGACAGAAATACCTTGAACTGGCGTTGTTTTTGGGAGGACGAGCGTATGTAATTTACTGTTTTTACAACAACGCCATCACTTCTGATATTTCCAAGTTTTTACCGCACAAAGCCTGCTGGTGTATGATGCAATGCAGTATGATTGATTTCTCTCCACCAGCGCCTTCCACTGCTTTGCACACATTTCCAACTACACCTGTTTTAGTACCACTCATATTTTTACCCCCATCTGTAGTCACTCCTTTTAATTTCGTAAAGTCAAGTCCGAGACCTAAAATGGTTTCCTCAACTTTAGAAAATATTTCCACACCAGTTACAGTAGTTTCTATTGACTGAACTCCAGCCAGTTCTTCGGTAATTTGAAATTCACTATTTACACTTCTTATAAACAATAGAACTTGAGCTGCATCAGAGGTATCCGTGGATTCATCCAAAGCAATAAAAAAACATTCAAAATTTTCACAAGCTAACATTAATTGACGATTGATGTCTTTGCCAAGATCTTCGGTTCGGCGAGTCATGGTGTTACGAGACAGACTATTAGAGCCTACCAAAGAAAGTTTATCAGGACAAAGCTCTTCAACAGCTTTCAAAATGCAACTTTTGACTATTTCACCATCACTAAAAGGTTTACTTTCCTTAGCTAAAATGTGAGCAATTTTGTAGCTTGCTCATACTACAGATTCATTTTCATCATTACGTTTAGTAAGTATATTTCTCTGTGATGTCAAAGATACCTTCATAGCATTTACTTTTTCTATTCTAAGTTTACCTGAAAGCTGAGCATATTTACTTTGTCCGTGTTTCGTGTAAAAATGTCTTCTGTCGTTGTACTCCTTTAACACCGCTATGGATTCATTACAAATGAGACACAAAGCACTGTTTCTATTCTCCACAACAAAGTATTGCTCACTCCACTTTTCATTAAAAATACGAATTGTCAATCTTCCTCTTTTTGGAACTAGTCATTTCGTTATAAAAACAAATAATTCTTTAGAACGGAAAACCAAATATTGATGTAATTGAATGTATAAAAAGAAAACCGATCTAATTAACTGAAACTAACCAATTAATCACTCTATTATAAAAACTCAACCGCTGCAGTATTTAATATGTATAAGAATCTCTGACTGACACCACAGACACACAGGCACTGGTGTTGCAGTGGTAGGGTGGGGAGATAGGGGAAATAAATAAACGAGTCACGTGGCGGGTGTGATGACCTTGTCTGCAAAGTAGTGTCAGCCCAATGCGTGTGGAGTGGATGGGTCAGCCATTGTTTCTACTGTAGTCTAACTACTTTGTTTCTTTCAAGACTTATACTCCACTATTTCTACGTAAATTTCTCCACTATTTCTACTATACTGCCCGGTTCTAAAAATTTTGATTTATTTAATATTCCGAATTTAAAAAAAAAAAAATTTGTTGTTTTGGCAACACGGTGGGCCATACAAAATCGTCTTGCAGGCCGGATCTGGCCCACGGGCCGTAGGTTGGGCAGCCCTGGTGTAGACTATATCACTACATTCTAAACGTCCGTTAGGCCTAATGTGTCTCGTAGATATGTACATATTAAACAACCTCCACTCGCTTCGCTCATGTCTGTCTTTCGTTTGTGCAGTGCTCTACAACTCAAAATCTGTTTAAAAATTTTGTTTTTCTCACCATATTAAGAAAGTTTCTGATAATTTAAAAATATAAAAATTGTTTTGTTTATACACGTAATTTGGAAAGAAAACGAATTTATCTATAAGATAGTACCAAGATAAAAATATGAACTTGTAAAAAATAAAGCAAAGTGATGTATCTTTGAGACAAAATGACAATTCGCCAACGCTGATCACGTTCACCAGTGTTTTTTTAACGCTAATTTCATCCAATTAAATCACATAATATATTACGTATTTTAGACTTTTAGTTACATGAAAATGCAAGTTCGATCTTCAGCTTTCCATTAATGATAAATTTATTTCGATTAGACGATGTTTAGTGCATGAAACTTTGAATGGAACGTAAGACTTTTTACTTGTGGCTAGAATACTTTTACCAACAGTAGGATAGAATTGTGAGGAGTTGCAGTTGTCAATGAACAACATAGTCTTTCTATTTTGTTTATAAAATTTCTTGTTAACTTTAAACAACCACTCATTAAACAGTTTTGTTATGATATTTTTAAAACAGAAAATTTTCAGTTCCATCCATGTTAGCTCAAACTAACAGAGTTATTCTGTCTTTATTGAGCTTTCCTCAACTGCAAGGTTCTTTCTTAAATATTAATGTTTTATTGGTTATACACATATAAAAGAATATTCTCTTATCAACATTAAAATTATCTTTAACAGACATAAATCATTTGTTGTACATCACGTTTTTACTCACCAGTTATTTTTTCATCCACACTCCTATACTCACCAGATACAATTTTAAAAGAAATATCATTGCTCTCCAACTAACCAACATGTGCTACCTTATCCACTTTGGCTAAATTTACAGCAAATTCTTTGGCATTAGCTCAAACATGTGGTCAACTTAATAGGCTTTTTTGTCTCACTTGTTTAAACAATGTAAGCACACATTCTCCACGCTCCCATTCTCACCATATACAATTTTAAAAGCAACCTCATTCCTCTCCTTCTATCTAATCAACCCGTGCTACTTTTAAAATCCACTTTTCCTGAATTTTCATCAAATTCCTCGGCTTTAGATCGAACATTAGATTTGTAGATATTTTCTAGCCCAAAACTTCGATTTATAGAGGTAAAATATGATGGGAGAAAATAGGAAAGTTCAAGGTGTAACGTTTCACATTTTTCTAGAAGTGGTTACTTCTGGTTGCATGTATAGTCTGACTGGGTGTATATACAGACAGAAGGTGGAATGTTACAGAACCAAACAAATAAATAAATAAAAATAAAGACATTTAATTCATTATTGTTTAGTGTAAAAAACTATCAGGAATATTTTGTAAATGTGTTATGTAAGATATTATACTATGAACTATGTAAGTCTAAAATAGTAACAGTGTTTGTGTGCTTCCTTTCTGATGTAGGGAGGTGAGCAGTGAGAACACAAACTTTTGAAAAATTAATTTTAAAAAAACACATTCATTCCCATCAATTCCATATTGTTCAGGAACCCAACAAAGTGTAACATTGTTTAACCCATCCCTCCTTCCCTCTATAATATGATGTGATTCTTAATCAACCACATACTAACACTAACCTCAATAAAAAATCCAAGGCTGACTGTCTGACATACTCTCACTCTTCTATCCAACTCTCAAGCTTTCTTGGACACATTCCAATTCCTTAAGAAATAAAACTGTAATTTCTGACTGAAAAACATAGTTGGGTACATTATCTACAGGATACATTTCCCCTCAGATTCTACTTCATGTAAGGGTAAGGTTTTCTTCCTTCTAGCCATTTCTTGTTGTCAGGTATGAAACAATTCAGAATGTCATTTAATAAAAAATCCATGCAGAATAAATATTTGTGGAATGCCATTCATTCAAACAAGAGGCGACAAACACGAGATCTGATGGACACAACCGACACGTCAAGTGAATAATTAGGTAATAAGTTATAGGTCTAGGAATCTGAAAAGAAAATCACAATTTAAAAATATTTCCCAATATTTTTTAAGACCATGTTTTCCACTTCAAAATCAATCAAAATTAAATCATTAATTCAGGAAAATTATTATAAAGACGCAATTCGACCATTATAATGAAATATTCAAATTTTAAAACCACCTTTAAAAAAAAACTTGAAATGAGAATCTGATACAGAGCTTCACAGAATCGGGAAGATACTAAGAAAGCGAAAATCTATCAGGAGAAACTAGTAATTTTAACGGATAGATCGGAATCTTCTACGTAGAAAAAGTCGTTTAGGAAAATACAAAGGACATACCAGTCAATCAGTAGAAATTAAAAACTAAACCAAATCCCAAATTAAATATGGTCATCAAATTGATCTATTCCGAACTTCAAGCTGACATCTCAAGGACTTCTCCCAAACTTGCGTTCTGATTTGGTGAATTAAATTAGAACAGTTGTGACGTAGATATGGGATACAATTGTTTTGTTGTAAAATTTGACACCTCAACGTGAGGCTTTAATTAATCAATATTTTTCTTATCTACTAAATTTAAATATGTGTTTTAGGTATTACTATTGTACATGGTTTTGAGAAGATATTCAGTCAAGAGGTTAATATTAATTGTTGTGGATGATTTCATAAAATTCATGTGAAGTACAATTCTAATGTTTCAATACAATATTGGTTTTCAAATATATATATATATATATATATATATATATATATATATATATATATATATATATATGTAATAATTTAACTACAGACTATTTCATTCTTTTTCTATCATAAAAGATATAAATACATATATTTGTTATGTTTCAGGTTCTCAGTTTTATGACATGATGCCTTCATCATAAAAGAAGTATACAGATCCAAGGAAGTATCAAAAGAATGGTTATCATTTTCATCATACGTTACATTTTCAATTGTATCATGTAAATATTCAACTTTGGGTTATAACAGTCTTAATTCAGGTAGAACAGAAGTTGAGGAATCTAAAGAAATCAATGATGTATTGAGATCTATTGGAGGAACTGTAGATCCTAGCATGGAAATTTTAGGCACAATAGGTAAAGGGATGGTAACTTTAGGCACATCAGATGGAGGCATGGTAACATGACTTGGAGAACCAATAGGTGTATTGTGAACTATTTTGGTAACTAAAGGTGTGGACTGGAATTATTTTTAAATGTCAAAAGAATTGCTATCATCTTCATCATACGTTACATTTTCAATTGTATCATGTAAATATTCAACTTGGGTAAAAGTACTAATTCAGGTAGAACAGAAGTTGAGGAATCTAAAGCAACTAATGATGTATGGAGATCTATTGGAGGACCTGCAAATCCTAGTGTTGTCATTTTAGGAACAATAGGTAAAAGCATGGTAACTTTAGGCACATCAGATGGAGGCATGGTAAACATGACTTGGAGAACCAATAGGTGTATTGTGAACTATTTTGGTAGCTAAAAGTGCAAACTGGAATTCTTTTTAAGTATCAAAAGAATGGCTAACTTCATTAGACGGGAAAGGTAAATTAGCTTCTAAACTTTTTCTTTGAGCAGTATGTCTCCATTTCCCATTGTTACGTAATGATTTATCACCAGATACCGAAGAATCAGAATGGTATTCCACTTGAGAGGAAATTTGCTCTAAAGTTGTTTGAGAAGGTGAAGTACTTGATGGTGATGGTTGAGTGATTAGAGGAGCTTTCTATGGTGGTTTTGCTATTGCTTGTCTCTCCATCTATTGTATCTTCTGTATTATCTTAGAGTTCTTTCATCTTCAACGATATAGCTGCTGAGAGAAAAGCTACCAACTTATACTGAAAAAAAAAAGACTTCTCTCCTATACATATAGTCCAACATTGCTTTTAACTCATGATTGGTCACATCCTTTAATATCAATATAGAATGTTGGCTTTATGTGAACAATGCCTGTAAAAGTAACAAATTGTGTTAAAAATTAAACAATATTATATGTTATCAAGAAGGAAATGTAAAATACAGTAGTGATACATAGTAGTCAAATTTGTAATAAATGATATCTATGGATTTAAATAGGTTGATCGATAATTTCAAACTTGGAATTACATAAACAAAATGTATTCTGTTTGTACAAAACTCCATTTTACTTTTCATGAGAAAAATGATGGTTTAATATTGCAATGTGTAAAAATCAATTTTACCATTTTTTGAGTAATCTGTAAATATTTAGTGTGTAAATATTGTAAAGGGCATTTAGTGGAAAAAATAAATAAAGAACAATTAATCAAATAATTGTGTTTTATTTTAAAGTTTCCAGTGATTGTGGTTAGGGGTAAATTTCGAATCATTATTGTAAATATTTAATGGAACCAATATAAATATAATTTATATAATTACTGTATAGTCATTAAAATCCTACATTATATTTATTTAATTAATCCTTTTCTAGAAACATTTGGTTACAATCATGTTTATTTTTAGGTTATAAATCCACAGATTTACATTAGCAACTTTGTGTCAATATGTTTTTAATGTGAAATCATTTAATTATTGGGAAAATTATTTTGGGATTCATGTATTGAAAATTTAACATGGGAACTAAATTACAGAGGGAAAAAATCAGGTTGTATAGAGTTTATTCTGGTAGGCCTACTGCTATCATACTGACAGCCATTTCTATAGGCCATTTTCTGTCCCCCCCCCCAACCCTTGGTGGTTTTGAATTTTTGTGGTTGGCTCACATTTGCAACTTGCTCAGTTGCCTTGATTCATTCTATTATACTATAGACACCTTCATATAGAAGGCTGTGATATATCTGTGCTAAAAACAAATAATTTTTATAACTTTTAGTTATAACATAATCAATTTAATTAGTGGAGCACGTTGAAAAATATATGAATAAACTTTGTGTTTGAGACATGACATGTAATTACAATGGAACTATTCAAATAAAATTAACTCTATAAAAGCAATAGATTAAATAATTTAGAATGTTTAGAAATTAATTGATCTATTTCACTTAGGCTTATTTTTAACTTAAATGACCAAATTGTATTAAATGATTCACCCCTTCTAAAACCCATCCTTAACATAGTTGATCAACCTTTCTCTACCTGCTGTGTCATTCCCCCTACCCTTCCTGATTTCTCTTATTATACTTCAGTTTCCTGTTACTTATGTATATATAAATAGTTGTCAATACTTATTAATTATTATCAGTTGCCCGTTGATGCCACAAGATGAAACAATTGTAGCTCGTTTATATTATTATTTATATTTGAAAATTTATTGATTTATTTTATCCTTTAAAAGAAAATGTGGCATCAGTGAAAATAAAAAAGGCTTTGGAGAGTACACTAGTGGATCCTTGCCATTTTAAAATCAAAGTCTAATTCACCATATTTACAAGAAGCTATAAGTTAAGAATTTTCAACCAATGCTGTCTATTAAAGTATAAAAGTGTCCCAAGGATACTTGATGAGGTACACATCACTTCATTACATTCACAGATCCTACTCAGATTAAATCTGTTAAAGCTGATGGCAAATAAGGATTGCTGAGAATACAATACAACCTCGTTTATCCGGACTAATTGGGACCGGAAGTGATCCGGTTAATCAAAAATCCGGATAATCCAAAATTATAGAAAGACAAATAAAACAAAATATAAAATGATAATTTACCATTTATAAGTCATGAAAAAACAAAATATTTACAGTAATTCAATTTACACAATACACGAAATTACACAATGACGATAAACATTTTATTTACATACCTGAAATATTTACACATGCTTTTAATTTACACAGGGTTTAGTTGTTATTTACAAAAAAGTCATTTATCTTCCTCTGTTTTAATTTGGTGTTACGTTTCAATGCGGCCCTGTCTATACGATTCAATGCGTCTAACTTTTGGGCCATTGTAAGCACATTACGTTTTCGTTTCGTCGCCATTTCCACGCACAAACGCTAACACATAATAAACACAATATAAATAAATAGCAGTAACAACGCCCACCTCTAAATACTATGCCGATTCTCATTCACGTCCTCGATACTCCCGACTTTGGGATGTGATGTGCCAACTGCCAAAAAAAAAAGAACGGGGGTTCCCAAAGCTGGCGGCACCGCTTTAAGATGTGACAAAATGTTCACATTTACTGATTTACACCCTTGAGTCTTAGCAACCCGACAACAATAAAGTTGTAAAAATGACATGATGGTTTATGATGCGTTGTAAACATGCACCTGGTTTGTATTTATTTCACACTGTCATGCCGCATCGGGGTAGGGGGATGGTGATGCAGAGGTCATTGCTCCTCCACTTTCTCTTCCCAGTGCATCAACAACCCGCCCTAATACCTCGAGGCGACACTGTAGTGTTGAGGAAATCACGTTTTTATCAACATTAATGTAATAGCAGATATATCTTGTTGAAACTCCATATTCAAGGATAAAATAAAGCAAAAGCTTAAAGTTTCAAAATAGGCCTATTATAAATATTATTCAAAATACAGTAATTATTAAAATATTTTGAAACTTTAAGCTTTTGCTTTATTTTATCCTTGATTAAATTTTTTTTTATTTTTTGTACCGGATCGATCCGGATAATCCAGACATCCGGTTGAATGAGGTCCGGATAAACGAGGTAGTACTGTACAATATATTAGTCCAAATGTTACCTATGAGTGTGAGGCAGAGCTACAAGGATGTCTTAGAACAACACTCATCAATGTAATGGAAGTGGAACTCAATATCGAGTCTGTCACTCATTGTGAAGTGCACACATCAAAATGATTTTCTTATAAGAAAACAAATAAATTAACAAAAAAATATATATTACAACGCCTGTTGAAAGAATATTTGTATTTGCACTTTTTGGGACTTAAATACTTCTAATCTCAAAGTTGAGGAGCTAACTACAAAAGTGATCAAAAAACATACAACATATTCATCAAAAATCTTTTATTAGTGACAAAGTACAATACCTTATTTATACCTGCTTTTTACAGGTCTAAATAAAATCTTACCTATAGCCTCAAACTTAAAGTGTCAATACTATAATTGCTTCATTTGAACAAGACTAAACTGTTCAAATTATACATAACTTTTCCAAACTTCTATATATAGTGTTTCATATAGAAGATAAGGAAAAGATTGTAATTAGTGTCAATACTTTTCCTTAAAATACTTCCCATATTATTGGTTTTTACATCAAGTGTGAATGTCTGTATAGGGTTGAATAAAGCTTTTACTCAGAAATCATTAGAGATAAATATGTAAATAGTAAAAAAGAATATCTACGAGTAGACATCAGTCAAAGTTTTGTATAATCTATACTATAGACTACTTTCTGTGTAAAATAGTACTTCCAAATAGTCTTAATACGTTCAAAAGAAAACTAACAATTAGGCCTCTGGCCTAGATGAAGAATTCAATATTGTGGTTCATTATTTTCATATACACTTTGTTAAACTTTGAGGTATTGTAAACTTGAACGTAACTTTTTATGACGCTATGATTATTTTTTTATGTAAATCCCATTCATGTGAATAATTTAAACTCAATGTAACAAATTAACCTCTATATTTAAGGCAAGCTAAAATTAAATAATATAACAATATAAATAAAAAATGTATAAATTCTGTAAAATAAACCCACACACAAAAGCTGAGCATATTTTTCATTAATGTGTTGTTACAGAGTTCTTTCAGAGAAGATTAATGTGCATATTGATTCGCTTTTGGATTACAGAAGATACAGGTTAATCTGTAATTTAAAAATTTTTGAAAAAAAAAAATACAGGTTATAAGCTTTATGTAGGCAAATTACATAGTCAAAACCGTAAACGTTTTATGGGATTTTTTTGACACATATACGTTATGTTAGTTATTAAAATATACAAATTTAAATATTCATGGAATAAGTTTTGAAAATTTAGTTTAAAAGCATCAAGACAAAATTATTCGACCTTGTAAAACTGACCACATTTCTGTATTCAATTTTTGCTAAGCAAGATATTCCTCCAGCTTAAAATGTATCGCAACTGTAGGCCTAAACAAATAATTTTTTTTTTTTTTTTTTAAATTAGTTTATAATTATGTTATATAATTTATAAATTTTAAATGTTTATCAAAAACTGTACATTTGACATTGAGGAGAAAACATTGATTTTATCTACTTAGAGTTAAGACTATTGAAAATTTTTGTCAAAATTGTAGCAAATCTTAGTGCAAAATTAAAATTTGTGTGTATGTTCTACTCTATGTAAAACATTGTCCTTGACAATTTTTATGTGAAAATGTTCAAAAAGCATAATTCGCTTAATATGTGTACTTAAAACCCTGACCGTCTACAAAGTGTTTAACCCATTAGTCAGTGCATATTTTAAGCTATAATCTAGGTGGCACTAGTGGCAGGTATTAGTGCCGGTGCCCTAAAAGTGAGAATGCGTTGTGGTATATGTGTGGGAGTTGGGGGGATGTTTGTCAGTCAGACGAGTAATGGTGAGCCCACCAGATCTCTGCTATACATAAACAAACATGACATTGACTCACAATTCACATTAGTTCAGCTACAGTTTTTGTATTAGTGTTAGTTTAGGCAGAAGCAGTGTTTTTAGTCCGACCTGGAAGTAATCAATAATAACTTTCATTAAGGTAAAATAACAATAAATACAAACAATTAATTAAAATTGTAGCTGATTGAATGTTGAAAGTGGGAGATAAAATTATAACCGTTTATTTATAATCTTAAACTGCAATAAAGACTAGAATTGAATTTGATTAGTTATCTACAAAATATTAGAGTAGAAACATACATAGTTATTTCCATTTATTTTTATGCGGTATCTAAGTTACAAGGATTCAAAAAGGGTGTTCAATTACTTTTACCCGTCAAAAGTTGTGGGGGCTAGAGATTTTGATCACACCAAGGGCGTACCCAGGATCAAAACTAGGGGAGGGCAAGCCCTATAAAATACGATAATTCAATCGAAAATAAAATAACGATAAATTATCCTAATTTCATAATTTTAATGTGTAAGTATTTTTTTGATTATTAAAATAGTTATTTCAAGAATTGTATTAAATTCCAGATACAAAATGTATAATAAAGATTTATTTTTTTGCTTCCAGGGGGGGCAGCTGCCCCCCCGCCCCTCGCTGGGTACGCCCATGGATCACACTATATATGTGGTTGGTTGGTTTAGTGCCGCCTAGTGAAAAGTCCTTAAAATATGCTCTGCCATTAGTTGAACAAAAAGCAGTAACTAAAAGATATTTTTCATTGAAGTTGCATACTGTCAAACATTGTCTTTGCTAAAGCTAAACACTTTAACCTGAATTATATTTAACTCATATATTTAAGTATGACCAAAAACTTTACTAGTACTACATGAGACAAAACATTTGTTGACACCTCTATACAGTTGAAAATTTGCACTTTTTTTCGGAGTTACAATTACACATGCCAATAAAATTGTTTAACTAGAAACTTGAAATATGGTCTTTTGTAAAACCACAAATTTACTGCTTTATACGAATCACTAGGTTTAAAACACACAATATTTTCACTTGACTTTAAAATTAAGAGTTTTTAAACTTCTTTGAAACAGTGAAACGGGTATCAGTACCACAAAGTTACAGCTTCACATGAACTATTTCAAAGGTATACATTTTTTTATAATATATAAATAAAAGGTTATAAACAAATATATGTTTTTATAACGGTAAAATCACAAATTGACATTGAACACTTCACACGAACAACTATGGTTTAAAATGTACAAACTTTAAAATGTAAAAATATTAGGTTTTTATAATTGAAATATGGTGACTGCTGTTAACTACTGTACACTTGAATAAATTTAACTTGAAATGTCTTTACTAAACATTTTGTACTGGATTATTTTAAATATACGTGTTTATCAAACATTTTTAGAATGATTATCTAAACAATATCAGGCACTGGGCCATATTAACCTTTTGCGCTCTCTAAGGCTTTTATGCTCTAACATTCCATTGGCCTGCAATGCAGACCAGCGCCATATTCCTGATTCTTATTGCACGTGTGCTCCAATGGCCTGCATTGCAGGCCATATCTATTTTTCCTGAACGCTCCAATGGCCTGTATTGCAGGCCGTACATAACTTATTACATTTTATTTTCTATGATTTTTTGTATTGTTCTCACAAGTTTGCAAGTCAAGTTTTCTGAATTATAAATACATAATAAACCAAATTTATCCATTTCCAATAACCAATGTTATATTTTTTGGTTGAAAAAATACAGTTATTGTTGACAGTTTTTGTATGCGAATTACATCATGTTACTAAGTTTACGTTATTTATTAGAATTGTTGATTTACTAGTTTAATAATTATAAAATATTAATAATAAATAATTTAGAGTAAATTAAAAGTCTATTTGCAACATAATATGCACATTTAAATTTATGATGCAATATTGCAATGCTTGTTTACACAGGGCTTATTAGTTCTGCGAATGATCAACAAAAAACAGCTGTAGGATCTGAACAGCAATATCTGAGGACAAAATACCTCACAATAGTTGTAGTTATCTTCAGTTTTTTGTAGATAAATCTTGAGGATAAGACGTTATTTATTTCTAAAGTATCTTTTGTCACTTATGTTGTTGTTCATTATTTTGATATTATATTGGACTGTTTTTTGTCTGTTGTAATTTTGTTTAGAGGTTTTATTGTATGGCTGATGATCCTCTTAGATCAGATGATATCAGGACTCTTTTTAAATATGATAATTATAGTGACTCGAATCCTGATGTACTGGATGAGTTAATTCAACCATCCACAAGTGTTGATTGCGATTTAGCAGAACCTATTATAGATAGTGACCATGAGAGTGACATAGGCCTAGATGATGCTGAGTTAGAAGACGATGAAAGCAGTGGTGAATCTGACAGAGATGATGGTTCTTCACCAGGACAATGGCGCAAATGGAAAAAAGGTGATGTACATTTTCCTGACTTTGAATTCGAGCTAAGGGACAATTGTGGATTTAATTCTCCACCCAATTTTAATAGAGAAAGTGAACTTCAGTTTTTCCAGTTATTGTTTACAGAACAGCTTCTGGGTGAGATAGTAAATGAAACCAACCGTTATGCGGCTGAAGAAATACAAATGAACACTCCACTTACAAAATATTCGTCCTGGAAGTCTTGGGTGGACATTACAGTACTTGAATTGAAGGCATTTATCGAAGTTATCCTAAACCATCAATTGAAGACTATTTTTCAAACAATTGGTTAGATTATCAGCCCTTCTTCAAAACTGTTTTTCTAAACAAAGATTATTCCAAATTTTTTGGGCCCTGCACATCAGCCCACCGCACCATACAGGTCCTATTCTAGGTACACTCACCCGTTTGGGAAAAGTAAATAGATTTCTTAAATATCTGGAATTAAATTTTTTGCAACATTACTCTTTCAAAACACAGTGTGGATGAAAGCACTATAGGTTTTAAAGGTCATGTTACATTCATGGTTTATAATAAACAAACCTATAAATTGGGAATAAAAGTTTATGTTTTATCTGATAGTTCAAATGGTTATGTGTGTGCCCTGGAACCTACATGGGGTCACAAACTTCAAGTAATATTGATCGGCCAGATTTATTGGTAACAACAAAGATCGTATTATCCCTATTAGATAAACTTGAAAATGCATATGGAACTGTTAAAGGATTCCACATATACACAGATAGGTATTACACCAGTGTGGAAATTGGGAAATAATTGTATGCAAAAAGTGTACACCTAACAGGTATGGTAAATAGAAATAGAGTACCGGTAGGTCTCCCTATTGATATAAAGAGTAAACCAAAATTTATAAAAGTAGACATTTTATGCCTTAAGAATGACAAAACTACTGAAGATCCATTAAATAAAAATGTCTTAGACAACAACTAAAGGGGAAGAGAAGAAACCATTGTTAAGCCAAGTGTGGTCTGTCGTTATAATGACTACATGGGAGGCGTTGACCTCAAATCCCTATATTTCGTCGTATTCTTATATGAGAAAAAGTGTGAAATGGTGGAGGAAGGTGTTCTTTTGGGCTTTGGAGGTGTGTGTTGTAAATTCTTCCATTCTAAAAAATATTTCAAGACCACCTGGATCTCGACCAATTAGACAACTGAGCTACAGGAAAAAAACTTATTGATTTACTCATTGGTGACATAAGAAATCCAAAAAAAAGAGGGCGGCCATCAGCATCAGAAGATGAAGAAGACTGTTTAAAATGGTAAGTTACATATTATACCAGAACTTCTTCCACCCAGGAAAAACAAAGACTGTGTAGTTTGTAGTAAAAGAAGTGAAGGTGCTCAAAGGAAACGTACAAGAATGTACTATGACACTTGCACAACCAAATCTGGACTACATGCAGGTAACTTTTTCCGATTTTACCATAGCGCAAAAAGGTTCAAGGATTAATTTTTTGAAAGATATGTGTCATTCATAAATATGAAATATGTTTACACTTGTATTACCGATTTAATGTTTTTATACTTTCCAATTCTTATACTGTTATATTTATATCTAATATTGTCAATTTTTAATATGTATGTTTTACAAAAATGTTAATGTTTTTATCCTTTTTTATTTACTTTGGGTTGTCTTTTATTTATTATAATTGTAAAGTAACTTGTTAACAATGAAATTCCGTTTTCTTGCAATTTTTCATGTTTTTGTTTAGTAAATAACCAATAAAACAGTTGTTACCATCGATTTCAGTTTGGAAAGTTAACTAGTTTTTGTGAAATTCTTTTCTTATATAGTTTGCAGTATAAAGGAAAATATAGTTCACCAAAAGAAGCTTTTCGATCCTCGCTCATTTTCCTATTAGTTAAAAGCTTCACTTTTGGTCCTAGTGATGAAAAATACCGTTTAATGGTATAATTTATTTGGGAGTATAAAATTTGATCATATTAAAGAGTAGCAATATTTTTAATAAATGTCGAATCCAAGTACAGTATAATAATTTTATGTTTCAGTTTGGCTGGGTTACTCATAGATACCTCTTTAAAGGTATCACTTAATCTAGAAAGCAGCCTTAGTTATGCTAGTATCTGCTCTGTGTTTTAAGTCTGTCAAAGTTGATGTTGCTTCTGTATTCTGTTTGCATAAGTAAATGTAAATATGGCGGATAGTGAGTCGGATTCTAGTCCACCTAACGAAAAAATTAAATCTGTGCCATCTGGTCCTCGTGTAGTGACAATTTATAAAACAGAAACTGGATTTGGCTTCAATGTTCGCGGACAAGTTAGTGAAGGAGGGCAATTAAAAAGTATTAACGGAGAATTGTATGCGCCCTTACAACATGTCAGTGCAGTGTTGGATGGAGGAGCTGCAGAGAAGGCCGGGATTAGAAAGGGTGACAGGATATTAGAAGTGTAAGTAGCCTTAACTTACAATATGTAGACTTAAAATTTTACCTATTAGAAAAAAAGTTAGTCATCAAAATAGTGTATAGATTTTATGTTTGTAATTTTATTTGATGGTTTTAAAAGTGGGTTATTGCGAGTTTATAAGCCTAGGCTCTGGGCTGTTGACAGTTCTCTAGAGTTGTGTCATTAAGCGAATTAAATGACCTTTTTTGTTTTTCATAACTAGTTGAATAAAGATAAGTAGGATGTATTTCTAAATTATAGAAGCTTTTAACTTATGATCTCAAAACTTGTTCTATTGAGTTACATAATGCCTAGGCCTCTCAAAATAGGCTATGTTTACCGATCACATCTGTTAGAATATTGTGGTGCAAAGAACCAAAATCGTGTATTATTGATCATAAAATGACCACTATAAAAGATTTCTCCTCATAAAAAAAATATATATATTTACTGCGGTAGGCTATTCAATTTTTTAATTAATTATAACATCTGTACTAGACCTGTTGTTACATTTATTTCTACTTCCCCCAGTGTAGCTTCTTTAGCTTTTTCTTTACATAGATTGATATAGCTAACATATGCTGAGGCCTAGTACGAGTAAATATCGTAATGTTTTCCTTGCACAGATCACTATTTTTCACTGAAAAATCACAATCTTAAAACTCAAATCGACGGGTTTATAGGTTACACATAATGACATAGTAGCAATGAGAATAACGTAGGTTTGACACATGCACATTACACAATGACTACGCTAGATCGCTATTTCATATCACAACAGGTTTGTCCAGATGCTCTTTCGTACATTTATTGAAATTAATAATTTACTTAATTTGCGATATAATTATATATCACGACAGATTTGGCCATTTAGCTATCATTTATCTAGAGTAGCCTATGTTTAAGTGGAGTCCAATACCCCAAAAGTAAGGTTTATATTATTATGATATTCGATAATTGTTTACTTAAATGTAACTTGTAATTTTCGGAGATTTTTTAAAATTGTATACTACATACCTTTTACTTCTCAATAATAAATAATATTTTCCTTGCGCATATCACTATTTTTCACTATATATAAACACCTGGCCAAACTTTATATAACCACCTGGCGAAACCTTTCGTAAGTTTATTGAATTTAATAATTTGAAATTAGATTAATAATATGGAGGATTCACAGCATATCACATGATCTGTGATCACGGATGTATAGATTAAAATATCTTTAGTAACGGTAATTCTGCGCAATTACTTGGTCAACCCCAAACTTTTTCATATTTTACTACGGTCATAAGGATGTTCTCAGAAAGCAAGAAACATATAATTCAAGGCCCGCAAGGCCATCGTACAGGTTGCCGAGCGATAAGAAGCTTCAGAGTCCACGCGATAACAGTGGCTTGCGGGAGACGCAAGGAAGGCCTATAATGACAGGTTTGGCCAGGTAGCTATATATATAGGCCTATATATATAGCTACCTGGCCAAACCTGTCATTATATATAATTATATAACGGTACTGTCACAACTGGCCTTCCGCGCGTCTCCCGCAAGCCACTGTTATCGCGTAGACTTTGAACCTTCTTATCGCTCTGTACGATGGGGAGACACGCGGAAGGCCTATAATGACAGGTTTGGCCAGGTAGCTATATATATATAGGCATATATATATATATATATATATAGCTACCTGGCCAAACCTGTCATTATATATAATTATATAACGGTACTGTCACAACTGGCCTTCCGCGCGTCTCCCGCAAGCCACTGTTATCGCGTGGACTTTGAACCTTCTTATCGCTCGGCAGATGGCCTTGCGGGCCTTAAATTATATGTTTCTTGCTTTCTGAGAACATCCTTATGACCGTAGTAAAATATGAAAAAATTTGGGGTTGACCAAGTAATTGCGCAGAATTACCTTAGTAACATATGAGACATAAACATTTGTGAACATTTGCCATTAGGTATGTCTAATTTATAGATTAATCAGTTTGATAGTTTTTAGATTGTAATTTTCCAGTGAAAAAAAGTGACCTGCGCAAGGAAAACAGTATTTATTCGTAAGAAATAAAGTATGTAGTAGACGATAAAAAAAACTCCGAAAATTACAAGTTACCTTTAAGTAAACATTTACAGTAGTAAGGTTTAAGATTTGTTTACCTCTTCTTAAAGTGTACTAGGCCTATCACTTTTTTTGTTTACTAAACTAAGGAAACATTAAAAATACATGTCTTCAAGTTCACTAGCCTATTCTTGTTGGGGAGAGAGAATTCTTTAATCTGTAATATTGCTCCAACTTGTTTTTGGCCTTAATTATCTTAATTTATATATTTTGTAATTATCATTGATTACTAATGTACAGTAATAAAACTTGTTTTATACATTTAGTCATTGTAGTATTTAGATTAATTTTGGTTATTTTTTAAATTTATTTAGCCTATGTTATTGTTAATCCTTTACTACATAGACCTACCCTTATTTCATAAGAATAATTTATTTATTCAATGCAGACTTTACTTTTTCACCGAAAAATCACAATTTGAAAACAACGAAATCCATCTATTTATTGGTTAGACATAATGACAATTCTTCACATTTGCGTCTCGAAATGGGAATTCGATCATTACTATCACAAATACATTTTAGAAATGACACATTTTGCCAGGTGGCTGTGTGTGTATGTATGTATACATATATACACACACACATACCGACAGGTTTAGTCAGGTGTCTATTTATAGCCATCTGGCCAAACCTGTCATGGGTTTTTGCAAAATATAAAGTACGAGTTGCGAATGTGAGACTTGCCATTATATTTAACCAATAAATAGGTGGATTTTGTTGTTTTCAAATTATGATTTTTTAGTAAAAAAGTGAATTCCGCATTAAAAAAATATGTTGTAAAGGATTAACAAAAAATAACTAAAATTAGCTGTACCAGCTAATCTATATAATTACCATAGTCACTTCTTTGTAAAAAATTCTCAGTGTTAACAATGTAAGTGAAACGTGTGGTTTATGGAACATACATAAAATTGAAAAGGTTTGGGCCAATAAATTTAGCCTACCCTTATTACCGTTACACAATAACAAATATATGCTATTCTATATTTGTTAACTATATGCTGTTAGTAAAATGATGCTTCCTTTTTTATATCTGCCAAAACCAAGATAATGAAACTAAGGTACGGATATAATTAGTTGATCTTGAGAATAACTAGAAAATTTTGCAAAATTCATTTACTAGAAAAAAAAGTAGAAAGCTCACTTTGAAAACAAAAAATAAAATGTTTGAATCAATTCATGTTTTCATGTAAGAATTAAAATGGGTACTGGATTATAATTACGACGAGACAAGCGAGAGGAATACACGTTCAATTTGCATGAAACCAAAACAAGAATTATTCAGATTCAACTTCAAAATGTAATACTTGCAGCGTGTGTTGAGTTATCTGTTTATACAATTATATATTCTTATTTATATAATATATCTGCAGAAATGTATTAAAATGAAATTTAAAAGAACAAAATTGATGGAATCAGTCAGACAATTTAGTATTTCAATTTATATGTTCCAAATTAAGATTTACAATATTTTTTTTATGAACAAGGATTTATCCTTTTATTTAATAAATTAAAACTTTTAGGCATTAATTTTGATAATGAAGAAAAAGACTTATCTAAAACAAGCATAAACATATTATTATTTTAGCCCATGAAGCAGATGGCTTAATGATAGCAGCACCATTCTTTTAATTAATAATTTAGTTTTATATATTTTTTGTTTTTGTTTTTAAAAGACAAGCTGAGATACTACTATATAAAAAGAGATAAGTTATATAAAAGTCCAACATGCACTTATGGTTAACACACACATTAATTGGTCTTAAAACTTAAAACTTTTGTTTAAGTAAAATTTGTCATCACTAGTTGTAGGTTGATCAATTAGTACACCCAAATTCTGTGACCAGTGTAGTTACTCACTTTAAAAGAAAGAAATAACAAAATTATTAATTTCTTGTTATTTTTAAATGTTTTTAAAATATAAATAAAATAGACTGTTATTTAGACACAGTTAAATAATTAATTCTTACTACATGCCTCGGCGCCGATTGCACGATGTCTTCTAAACAGATGGGCAGCATGTTGCACAAGTTTCGTGGAAGTGAGTATGGATGACATTAGATCGCGTGTGACATTCCGCATTGCCAACTTGAAGATGTTTCAGCATTTCCTCTCTGACTGCTCCATCACCATGGGTACACTCAAGGACCACATGCTCCAGACTCTTGCTCTGGAGGTGAGTCCTTCATACCGAAACGGTACAGGTATTCCTCGGTGATGATGTGTCCGGTTCTGGATCGGGAGATGAAAGTTTGGGTCTGCCTATTGTGGTTCCTGTATATCCAAATCGTTTGGCCATTTCAGCAGTTTGAACAGTCCTCTGCCGGTTGTGTCATTCTTACACATGTCGATCCATTTCAGTTTGAGAGAGCGTTTTGCTTTCTGAATGCTAGTAGTTAGAATCGGTGCATGTAGTGGCTTTGGATGTTGCTGAAGAGCAGTTCTTGCTATTTTGTCGGCCTCCTCATTACCTTGTATGTCACTGTGCCCAGGGATCCATTGGAAGTGAATGGTTTTATGTTTTTGTATATTCTGGAGCTGACTTTGTATTGCCTGTGTATAATGAAAGTAGGGAGATGGTTTATACATGTTTATTGTAAAGAGGGCTGCCTTGGAGTCTGTGAGAATGCAAATCTGTTCCTTGGACAAATCGTCACAGTGTTGGAAAGCAGCAAGGATGGCCAGAAGTTCAGTCTTCATGCTCGAGTTACTGACTGAAGAGACGTAGAAATTATATTCCATCTCTGGGATATAGACACCTGATCCCGATTGGAGATTTTTTCGGATTGTGTGACCCATCAGTATAGATTTGTAAAAAGTTTTGATGTTCAGTGTCAATTGTCTCCAGTGCAACGTACTGTCCTGCTTGGTCAGACCACCTGCTATGTCTGTGTATATTGCTGGAGCTATCCAGATCCATGGAGGCGTAGGGTTGACTGAGGGAATTCTCAGGGGGGAAAAATTGCTATGGTCAAAACAAAGTTGTTGGTTTCTGGCTCTGAAAGGATGTTTGCACGAGTCAATGGTCGGGATCAGCTGACTGGATGGGTTGCTATCGTTTAAAGAGGTGTTTGAGCCAAGCTCGTTCTTGGAGATATAGGAACAGTGGTTGAATGTTGAGCTCCATTTGCATAGCACTGATCGGTGTGGTTTTGGGGCATCCCAGACAAATTCGAATCGCTGTGTTCTGGATTGTTTCTAGGTGTCTCAGGTGTGTCTTAACTGTGCCTCCCCAGACCTCGCAGGCATATGTAATTTTGGGTCGTATGTACTGAAGGAAGACTTTTCTTAAGGTCAACTTGTCTGCTCACCATGACTTGTTGGCTACGATCTTAAGTAAATTGATCCTTGGTAAAATTTGGTCAGTGATTGAGGAAATGAGTGGCTTCCAAAAAGTTTTTCATCAATTGTTATGCCCAGAATTTTTGGATTGGGATTATAGTTTAGTTTCCAGTCGCCCAGAGTGATTTGAGGGTGGACATTTTTGAGTTTTTATTTTCTTGTAAAAACTGTGCACTCTGTTTTTGATCTTGAAATGGTTTAGCTTGTTGTCCATTTGTTTATGATATCCACTGCTCCTTGGATGTTTTTAAAGGCGGCGTTAGCATCACTGTACCTGGACCAGATGGTAATGTCATCTGTATAGGTAACGATCTTTACATTTGGTGGAAGCTGTTTTTCCAAGTCAAACATTACGATGTTGAAAAGAGTCGGGCTTAAAACTGACCCCTGAGGGATGCCATTATGGACATTTTTAGGAGATGAAGTAATGTTGTTGATTTTGGTGGTGATTTTGCGGTTTTGTATAAAGCTGTGGATAAGAAGCAGCAGCTTGCCACGAAGACCGGCCTTTGCACACTGTAAGACAAGAGTTGTAGGGGGTACTCGATCAAAAGCAGCCTCCAGATCTATCATTACTGCTATTGTTACCTCATGATTGTGAAAACCCAAGTACACGTCCTCACAAAAACTCAGGAGAGAATCCACGGTGCTTCTTTGAGGTCTAAGGCCAAATTGGTGTCTGCCCAGTATGGTATAGGACTCCAACCACCAAATAAGTCTGTTGTTGATTGTTCTCTCAAGTAGTTTGCCCAGGCTGGACAGCAATGAAATTGGTCTGTAGGAGTTCATTAGTTCCTTCTCCCTTTTTGGTTTCAACAGTGGGACTATAAGGGCTGCCTTCCATTGATCTGGATAATTACCTGTGTGCCAGATTTCATTAAAAAATGTGGTGATTTTATCTAGGAGCAGATCGGTAGATGCTTCAGCATTTCATTATGTATTAGATCCGCACCCGGAGTTGTTTACCGCGCTGTAAACTTCATTTCGCTGAATTGGTGCGTCACATTCATGCTGATGGCGAAAGAGGTGGAGGAGATTGATTGAGAGATATTGCTCTTCTCTAGTTAGTGACATTGGATATGAGACTCTTTTGCCGGATTTGGAACAGTAGTGCTCAGTGAAGGATTCTGCAATAGCTAGTTCGTCTTGTGTGAGGATGCCAGTGCTGATGTTTTGTTTCATCTTCATGTAGCCAGGATTCCTGTATGCAGGCAATTTTAACGTGGGATTCTGTTATTTGTTGTTTCAACTCATGTCCCTTTCTGGTCAATCATCTAGCGTTCCATTGTAAAAAATTTATGTCAATGAGTACACCTTGAGCTGATTGGCTGCTGCTCCTTTTTTTCTTCTGGCGCTCTCTCCACTCTGTTCCAAGAGAAATGTGATGTTGGCTCTTTGGGATGTCTTTCTTGAATCTTTGGCATAAGTTTACAGCCTCTTGTCTAGACTTAGCCTACACCACACCTCCAGTCTCCTGAGATATTTAGCTCCTCTTTTCCGGATTATCAGTGAGCTGTCAAGATTTAATTTTTCTTCAATTTTGTTAGGAGGGTGGTCTCCGATGTTCCAGACGTTGACCTTGAGACGATTTCGGTGAGACCTGGCTTTGCTGTTGAAATGAGATGGGTTGCAAGGATCAGTCCCCTGATGGGTGAGGTTGCATTGTGAAGAAATAACTCGGTCAAAATTACCACATTGGGCTTCTATATTAAGATTATTATTATTAACTAATTTTTATTGGTCAACAGAACCAGTCGGTGTTGGTTCTGAAAAGAACCTTTCGGATTGGTTGAATCTGACAAGCTTGTGTTGTTGCTGTTCATTGTTAAAGATGGCTATCAAAGACAGCTAATGCTGATGTTCAGTTCACAGTCAGTGACAGCTATCCAGGGGCACGAACGAGGACGGATCAGCTCACCATTCCACACAGTTAAATGGAAGACTACATTTTTAGAAAACAATGAATTATGTTTTAATTTAGTAGAATATTGAATTTTCAAACCTTAAATAGCTCAAATTGATGTGTACAGATTTTTATGAAACCATTAAATTCACATGTCTTATTTAGGCCTACAATTACTTTAAAAGATATTTGAGAATTATAAATTTATAAAAAAAAATTACAATGTTCCTTTGAGAGAGTTTTTTTTTTTGTTGTTACAAAACTCAGTTATGTTCTACATCTTTAAACATAATGTAAATTTTTGTCATTAAAAGTTCGAAATTAAATTATAATAATTTATAGTCAGAAAATTAAAGTAGGCCCAAAAGAATGTTTCATGAAAACTCATTTTTTTAATTTAACCTGATGTTGCATAACATTTTTACAACCTTAGCCAAGCTAGAAAACAGATGACATTGTTAAACAAAACATTTTCACACAGCTTACACAACAATATCAAAAATACCACAACAACAATTTATAATAGTAGGCTTACTATACATAATATTAGAAGCTCATAACATATTCTTCCATACTATAATTGGTAATAAAATATTCTTTAATAGAACTCCTAAACTATCTGATGGTTTCAATATTTTTTACATTTTCAGGAAACTTATTAAACAGTTTTTTTGCTCATATATCCTGGAGTTTATTGAACAACACTTAGGTGATGGCTTAGGCAACTGAAATGACGCTTTCAATATTTTTTACATTTTCAGGAATATTATTAAACAGTTTTTTCTCATATATTCTGGAGTTTTGTCAACAACACTTAGATGATGGATAAGGCAACTGAAATTGTTTTTTGATATTTGTATAATATGAATGAACATGTTGATCATATAACTTCTTAATACAGTGATGGAATAGTTTATAGTTAAATAATGGTTTACAAGAAGTTTTTTTACTTGAGAATGTCATGCAGCGGATATAAATCTTCTGTATCTTAAAAATTAAATCTATCCCTGGGTGCATTTCCTCATAATAAAATGTCGTATTGCATAACAGTAAAAGGCATCCATAGTAAATTATCAATTTTGTTTTAAAATCTATTATATCTATAGATTTTAATGTAATAGCAGATATATCTTGTTGAAACTCCAACTCTAACTTTGCTAACCACCTTTTGGACTCGGGTCATAGTTTTTATCCGAAATTGAATGTTAAACTCTTACATGTAGAAAATAAAAGCAATAGATTAAATAATTTAGAATGTTTAGAAATAAATAGATCTATTTCACTTAGGCCTATTCTCAACTTAAATGACCAAATTGTATTAAATTCGTCACCTCTTCTAAAACCTAACCTTTATCTACCTGCTAGGTCATCCCCCTACCTTTCCCGATTTCTCTATTGTATTTCAGTTTCCTGTTACTTATGTTTAAATAGTTGTCTAAGCTTTCTAGATAAATTGAGTAAATACAATTTCCAATTTAAACGGCTGTCCACATGAAGACCTAAAAAATTAGTCATTTGTACCGAGATGATATCAGTATTATCAAAAACACATTCGAGTTCTGATGGTGGCCTACTCTGAACCGTATGTGATTCACAATTTGTGTTTTATTACCATTCAATTTCAAAACTTTTAAATTCTACAAGAGTGAAATATTTCTTTACCTTGTGGAGACCAATCATCATGTTAGATAAGAGCCAATACCATTTGTACGTTTACCTTTTTTTACTTCATTGACTTAACAAATTGAGGAATAGGCTTGTGCCCATGTTCAAAGTTAAACGGTAAATTTAGAATTCCGTTAAGACTAGGGATTTTAAGAGAACATGTCTACATTCACCTTGTTAAGGGTTGAGACTAGATCTGAACTTTCCTGTTTCCCAGCATATCACGTGATATACTGGTGGCGCTTGTTGTCTGCACCGATTGGAGTAGAAGTGATGCTGGTTTAATAATAAAAAAAAGTATGTAACATGCATTATGAAACCTACATATTTACCTATGTGATACGCTGATAATGGTTATGAGATTTAACCATGATTAAAAGATCTAACCATGTTTGGTGAAACCTCCATTAATGTTTTTAAAGTAAAATAAAATAAATAAATAATTAATTTAAGAAGAATCAGCTAATTGAAGTTTATTCATATTTTACTTGTTTAAAGTTGAAAAACCTCGGTCATCATCACCTTATAGAAAAAGAAAGGAAAGAACCTAACCTAACCACCCCTAACTCTCGTGTTCATATATAAAAAGCAATTGTGCATATTAATAAATTAATTTACCAATTACCAATATAAAATAAATCTCATTAATGAAGTGATTAAAATTTGTAAAAATGTGCGGGCGTTTATTTTACATTATAAATAGTTTGTCACCTTTAAAGTAAAATCATAGACCAAATGGCTTCTCAACCAAATGAATAAAATGATCCCTACAACAATAATTATGTAAGTTTGTTTACAAATTTTTGTCTTATCCAGAATTTTATTAATAAATAAAAGCACTTGTTTGAGATGGAAGATTACAACCTGTTTTATTTAACACAATAATTACATGCTGTAACTGTTCATGTTCTCATTCTAAACATAATTATAAATATACAGGATGTTTCCGAACTCTCCGTACAAAATTCGGGATTTTGTTTCTTGGGTAAAAAGAAACCAAAAACTCAATACACCATGGCTCTTATCACGTTTCTTTGTCCGCCTGTGTGTTTTTTTAAAAACAAAATTTGAAACCAAATTCGAGTGGAATGTTGCTATTGTTAATTTCAGTTAGTACGTGAAGTTTCATTATTGTAACACAACTCATTTCAAAATGGTTGCCATTCAAAGCTTTTTAATTGAAATAACTCTAAAATTAGCTATTTTACAAATAATTACAAAACAATTTTTTTTTTAGTAAATTTTATGATACATCCATAGTTACTTATTTTGTATTGGGTGAAAATAAACAAGATTTTGAATTTTTTGTTTGACCAGTATCAGAACATTGTTTTTTTAACCACTGCAGATTAAACAATAAAACTTAGCTCATTAATACTATACCTTAAAATTTACTTTTTGAATCAACTATCAGTTTTTTCATCATCTTATGGGAACGACCCATAAGGAGTCAGAAGGAAATCTTAAATATGAGCATAGGTTGAGTTTTACATCACACTAAAGGTCTCTGCTAGGAGAATACAATGACACAAATCTGACCTCAAAAGGCTTACAATAATGGGCTTGTTTAAAATGGCTTAATTTTCTTTCTTAGTATGAGTTACATAAGTAAAATTCTGATAATCCACACTAGTGCTGTGTTCAAAACAGCTAATTGTCAACGTTGATCATTGTTAACGCTCAACGAAGAAGTGCTAACGTTGATCAACTGCTTGCACGCGACGCATCAGCAGTAGAGCCAGCGGCCCAACTCTATGCGGGCGCACCCAGCTACACGTGCTCCTCCCAGTCGTCTGTTAGTTTAGTTGAGCAACTAAAGCGAATCAATCAACATCAACGTTTATTCATCAACGTATGTTTCTGCAGTAGCCTACTATTGTACTGTTTGTTTTTTTTACTCAATCTAAAACTGTATAAAACGACGACTGGATAATACGGAAATAGTGTGGTGTAAATAACTTTAGTTTTAGCTGATAAAAGCTGTCACCTGTGTAAATATTTAGGTTAGGTTTGTGCTTACATTATTATTCTGTTAGTGGTTAACGTTAACAGTTTTTGTCAACAGTTAATCAACCTCAACGTTAACTGGTGTTGATGTTGACCGTTGTTAGCGTTAATGCCCACCACTGATCCACACTGCTTGTAAGGAACAATTTTTCTGGATAGTGAGTCACTTTTCATATTCATTGGGAATAGTCTACGAGGAGGATGGACAAAATATTTAATTTAAGCCTAGAACAACTAGCACATCAAGTTAAAAAGTTTCTCCCTCCTCTTTGTAGATGGTTCCCACTGGTGGTGAAACATCAATCACTATCCAGAAAAATTGTTCCTTACATCCGGTGTGGATAATTGGCGTTTTACCAAGAAAGAAAATTAAGCCATTTTCAACAAGCCCAACATTTTAATTTTAAACTGCTGCATTAGGATAAACCTTTTGAGGTTGGATTTGCGGCATTATATTCTCCTAACAGAGGCCTTTAATATGATGTAAAACTCGACCTATGCTGTCATTTAAGATTTTCTTCTGACTCCCTCTGGGCCATCCCCATGAGGTGATGAAAAATTGATAGTTGCTTAAAACAGTAGATTTTAAGGTATAGTATTGATGAGCCAAGTTTTATTGTTTAATCTGGAATGGTTCAAAAAATATAATGCTGTCCTGATACTTTTTGAACACTCTGTAGTATATTACCGCTAAACTAATACGCCCTACACACCCTTTTAAGACCGCAGTCAATGTGACTGTTATCAGGGGTTTTTACAAAAATAACCGTAACTTCCTTATTTATTGATATATATATACACCAATAATATATTTTTTTTATATTTAAAAAATATTGATATATATATATATATATATATATATATATATATCAATATTTTTAAAATATTTTTTATCAGTTTGTTACTAAATTTATTTTTGAGTTTTTTGTGAATATTTTGTGTTATAAACTGATGTGATGATGTGGTGGGTTTAATACTTTGCTATATGGTCTACTCATAGTAAAGGGCGCTACCTTGTTTGTAGAATATTGTTTTGGAGTTTCCAACAACGAACAAACTCTTCTTAAAATTGTCAGACTAACTTTAACAGTGCGTTTATGTATTTTTTTTAAAGTAGTAGTGACCCTCAATCAATAGTAAAGTACGAAACCCTTATAAACCTTTGTTTATAATTTGAAAGACTCGCTATTAAATGAAAAGTTAATTAGGAATCTCGGAAATAGGAAACTAACATTCTTAGTTTGCAAGTGGATTCCCCAATGGGAGTCCAGATAATACAACCGTTCCAACAATAGTTGTGCGATAAACACGACATTGACCACTGTTCATCAATGTCTGCGTTGGGTGTAAAAATCAAAGGGAGTCCACTACAATTCCCATGGCAATCAATTCAATGCTGCCCGTAATCAGCTGATCAGTTCAGATCATGCGGGGAATGAACTCTCATTAAAGGTTGAATAGCTAAAATGTTCCTCTTCTGCCAACCAAAAACAGTTTCACCCAACATATCTACACAAATAAAACTTGTAAAATTGATGTTTTCTGTAGAATTTATTTCAAACCAATCATTGTTTATTATAGTGGCCCTTCTCTCCGCCATACTACAGGTTGGAGTAAAAATTTTGTGTCTTAGGTGGTATTCTGACTGACGACAACTTGATTGAGTAATTGTCATCTTAAACCTCTTAACCACTAAGACAGTTTAGTATAGTGAGTGATGTAGTCAGGCTTCCCCTAACTATGTGTTATAATAATTATTATTTTCTGTAATTAGTAATAGAAAAACTTTTTATATAATTTTAAATATTGAATCCACGTTAGTTTCTCAAATCTTACTATAGGTGACTCTTCAGACGGCTGGGCTTTTATGCATGTTTTACTACTGGTCTGCGAAGGCTTGAATGTGTCTTCATATTTTACAAGTTAAAACGCTTACAAATCTTAGTTCACTGGTCTAATCATATCTGACCACAGAAATAATACAAAAGTATTTAACAAGTCTAAGCCAAATTTTCATTTTGTAAACTTCATACTGTTAGATTACTCTAAGAACTCTTGACATCACACATAGTTTATGTCATAGCCACCTGCCAATATTCTTTTTCAGACTTTCATGCCAAAGAACACTGCTAATGTCAAGCAGTAAGAATAATTCATTCATGTGATCTTTTTTTGTTTGTTTTTTATCTCATTCATACTCAGTGTTTCAAATACTATTGAAGAAAATTTAAATTGCAATAAAAATCATTGTAGAATTCCAGAAAAAAGAAAGTTTAAAGCAATTGAAAATAGGACCTCTTAATTAATAGCCTATGTGATTCGACTAAATTTATAATAGAGAATAATCATGGATTAAATTATCATACACCCCATTTATTCATCAATTAAGAAATATAGATATTTTTTCAATAATGTAATTATATCACCGAGTAATGATATTCAAACCTTAAAGTATCATTCTATTTCAAACATTGTAAAATAGTATAAGATACCCACCTATAATTAAACATCCAATAGTGTGAATACTAAAAAACCTCCATCTAAAGAAGAGGAAGAACTCAGATTTCTGACTTAACAGTCAAATTTTAAATGTTGTAACCAGTTACTGAATAGCTTCTAGAAGGAAAGAACTAGCTTAATCAGTTCCTAAGAAAACCAGAAACGTTAATTGTGAATTTTTTTATTTTATTCTATTGTCGCATAACATTTTTACAAATAGCAAGAGCTATAAAACTGGTAACACTGTCAAATAAATATACAACAAATAACAAGCATAACGCAATACAAACCACACCAATATTACACATATAATTTCATAAATTCACTAATATCTTAACCCTTTCAGTGCCAGGCATTTTCTTATCAAAGTGTATCCAAAAGTATCGACCAGTTAGTGATTTTGTAAGGATTTCATAAAAAAAGTTGTATTTTTGTTATCTGATGAGATATGATTTTTCTGTTGTTTTTGTTTTTTGTGTTTTTTTTGAAAATACATACATTAAGAAATTTGTTATAAAATTTCCAGTTTGTATTAAGAAAATAGATGGAGAAAAATATATCATTTGAAAACTTGCTTGTCACTCTAAGACACATTTTGTTCTATACTTATGTTAAAATTTTTATTGAACCAATATCTTGCTAAATAAAAGAATTACACTACTTTTTTAAAATGGAACATTTTTATGTTTTTCTGATAAGTAGTAAAAAACTTATATCTCTAAAATATTCAGTATACATCTAACAAAAATAACAAATTAGTAAAAGAATAATTATGAATTAGAACACTTAATTCATTTAAACTAAAATATTTATAATTGAGTTGTAAACAAAATGTTTTTCTAGCATTGGTGTTCAGTATCACATTTACTATACTACGCCTTTTTTTCACTTCACACACATAAATGTAGAATTTTCCTCATGGTTGATCTTGATAAATCCATATATATTTACACAGTTGGCATTTCTTGCACATTTTCAAATGTCCAATCCAGATGGGCATTGGCTCTTCTTGCATGTTTTAAAACGTCCAATAAAATAGGACGTTGGCACTGAAAGGGTTAATTCAACTTACATCTAATTACACAAATTTATAATTCAAATACTCCTGGACACTATAATAAGCTTTTGTCAGTAGAAATGCTTTCAGTGGACTCTTAAATACTAAGGTACTATAAATTTTTTTAATATGCGACGGAAGATTATTAAATAATTCTTTACCCGTAAAATCAATAGTTCAAGCGATTTTCTTGGCAACACAAAACCATTTATTTCTCTCATTATTTTTTTACTCTAGTGTTATATTGATGTTTCTTTTCGTTATTGTAAACCTTTTTGTAATTCATTCTAATAAACAATATTGACTCAAGAATATACAATGATGGAAGTGTCGATATTCCCAAGCTCTTAAATAGCGGTTTACAGGGAGTAGTTTTCCTTGAAAAAGTCATACAGTGGATATATTTTTTCTGAATTTTAAAAATTGTACCTGTTGTACCCATGGTAACTTACCATATTGCATTATTGAGCAAAAGCTACCATTATTGATTTAGTTTTTAGATCCGCTGTCATTTGGAAACATGCTGAGTATATTTAAATATGTTTTCTAGCTTAAAGTCATGTCTGTCTATATTGAGTCCGAAAAATTTTGTAGCCTGTCTAGAAGTGTGATTATCTTAATTATTAGTCAAGAGAGTTTTCAGAAGAAAACACAGAAGAACCTATAAATCAAGCTAATTTATTATTGCCAATAAGTAGGCCTACATCATTTTCAACTTTTGGTAACTTCCTTATCCATTTATTATCACCTACAAGAAACAGAAAACGTTAAGAAAGCTTCAATTTGTTCAATAAAAAATATCCCCTCCCCCAAATCTTCATCAGTGTTGAACTTTTATTGCTCAAATTCATAATGTCCCACTTCAGAACCACAATGTATAATCTTTGTTTTCATCATTGAATCAATTTATTTTAAAAAAACTCGTATACTAGAAACATAAGACTAAATAATTAAATTGTAATTCATGTAAACGATCTTGTCCTATGTATACCCTGAACTCAGAACCTAATTTAATCATTTTAGTGATTATTAGTGTTTAATTTTTAATTTTAACTACCATATAAGGCAACAAAATTTTATAAATAGAGATGTATTCTAGCAAAGTAAATGTTTTGGTAATGTAAAACAAATGAGCAGCCTCCTTTCCCTACCTCCCCCTCCATAATTAAAATGACTTAAACTTTTGCTTTTTTACATTGCTCCCTCACACCTAAAGAGATCACTGCAAACAGAATTCAAATATCTCAAATATTTTTTTAAAAAAATAAAAGAGGCACTCTGTATACCGTGTATATCACTTTTATCACATCAAACCTAGGGTTTAACAATAGGTTTGATGTTTTAATACAGTACTATTTCTGATTCTGATATTTTGTGTTACAGAAACAGTGTGAGCGTAGAAGGTGCAACTCATAAACAAGTTGTTGATCTCATTAAATCTGGTGGAGATGTTCTTACACTTACTGTAATTTCAGTCACGCCGCAGGTAAATTTGTTTTAAATAATTCATTTTATATGGTTTTGTTTTTGGTAAAACTGTAGAGGTCAAAATTTACAATATCTAGCGTGAGATTAGCTTCTGGTGGGGTAATTTTGGAGATGTTTTAGTAAGCGCTTGCAACTCTGTTTATTCAAATATTTATATTTCATATATAACATGAGCCATTATAAGATTCCACCATTAAAAACATTTTAAATTTACTAAAAAACTATCATAAATAAAAATAATCACAGAACTAACTTATAAAAATATTAACCTATACACTGATATAAAAATATACTCACTGATCTTTCAATAACTATAAAATAATACAACAAAATTACAAAACAATCTTTACACATAATTTAAACGCAACGATTCACTTTTATCTTTATAAAACACAACAATAAGACGAATACTTCTTCGTGTTTAGCTCAAGAGCACCTTACAGCTGAGGCTGATATAGCTGATTACCAAAGAAACACTTGATTTCAGAATTTATTTCAGTCTAATAAAATTAGTAATGATAAACATAGCTTTTCTACATGTTCTGTGTATATTAGTTTCTTGAAATAGTCCCAAATATAGCCGGTAGAGATCATTAGCTGATTGATTATTGCCATGCGACCAGTATAGCAATCTGCAAATAGAGCAGGTAAAATTATGAGAGTGCTGCTCAGCAAACTAAGTTGAGGGTTAAATTTTAAAATATGCCAATTTCATTTAGTATATACCTTGTATTGAAGAGGAAAAATATTATTTTGTTAGTGGAATTCTTTTTTTCACTGTATCAGATTCATGTGTGCATAGGTTATGTACATATTGAAATAGAAATTTGGAAGTTTGGAAGAATCTAATTTTTAACCATTAAATTCAAACATAATGTTAGTCAGACTTTTACTATTTATTAACTATCTGGGTAAAGAATATTTAAAGATAAAAGACAACAACTAGATTCACGCATCGTGTGATACACACAGATTGAATGTCATACGAGTTATAGTTTTAAAAGTAGTTTTTGTGAGATGTGAGACGAACAATTCAATAGCCATTAAAAGCAGTTTCTTATTAGGGTCTGTACAAAAACCCTTATAATTTCACTTGCATGTTTGTCTGTACAATTTAAACTGGTGCTTACAAGACTTTATAAAAATAACTGTCCCTATATGACTACGGACACCAAGTCGTGTTGTTTTAGCACACGCTTGACCTTTTTTTTTAGATACGACAACCAATTTGTTTTGTTTAGGTTCTTAAAAATTTGGTTGAATTCATTGGAAAAAATCAGAATTTTTATTTTTGATCTGCCTCCATATTCGCATGGTTGAAAATTCTCAATATGGCCCCTATATGGCAACGAAACAGGTTTGATATAAAATCAGTCCACTCGTTTGGGCTGCAAGAAACTGTACAGACTGGTATCATTTCAAAAATTACTATTTTGGAATCAGCAGACCTCAAAATGTTCCGTGGATCAAAACAAGTAAAAAAATTCCTATGAACATATGTTCTGAAATATTTAGTTTTTGTCTGCCATTTTATCTTTTTTACAAACAAACATAGATTAAATTAAACAAAGAAAGATTAAAAATTTGAGGCCGCCATTTTGAAAAGATGCACACAAAGTGTGTTAAATAATTAACAATAGAATTGTCAAAATAAATAACAAAAGTTTACTGTTATATTTACATGTTTTTCCCCTTTAAACACAAGGACAAAATCCTTCTTATAAAATAATCGGAGATAAAACACATGATTATATGCACAGACAATTTCAGATGTATATTATTGAATAACAAATTTAATAATTACATAATTCAATTAAAATGGAATAAATTACATTTTCTAATCTTTATAAGTAAACGAGTTCCTTCGTTTGATAGGTTTCCTCTTTCTAACAACGGTATCATTTTTTACTCTAATACCTCTTGGTATTTCTAACTTAGGTTTTTTTGTTTTCTTCATTTTACACCGATACCTTCTGTGACGGGTAGGACCACGACGACCACCTCGTCGACCATGATGACGACCACGATGACAATGTTGTGAACTAAAATGATTTCGTCCATTTGTTATTCTAGGCTTCATTATAGAATCCTCATCATATGATGTCGAAGATCCCACAAGCCTATATCTTCACTGCGTGGTTGATAGTATTGATAATTGCAGGTATCTTTGCCCTTTCATTGTGGGACTTTAAACAATACTGCCAAATGAAATCACAAATCGTACTAGGATCGAAATCCTGTAGTTAACTTATCGAGTGGCACACCTCAGCTATCAATTTATTAAAATTTTTATTATATCTCATATTTGATTTTTAAGGATACGAGCAAACAATTTTAAAGACAAAAATTTTGCAAAATTTGTCTGCACTAAATAAAATTTGAAATCAAAATTAATTTTGTTAACCATGGATTCAAAGAGATTTAGTCTAGTATGGTTGTTGACTTGGTAACAATGGAAAACTACTGCTGCAAATGTTTCTAACATATCAGATAAGTTATTGAAAAAGGCTTCAGACATATCACTAAACCTACTACCAGAGAAATCTCGCTATAGATATGAAGAGGAATATAATACATTTTCTGAGTGGTGCAAAGTTGAAAATGTTAAACCAAAACAAGTAAGAGACGAAGTTTCATTGTTTTATTTGTCTGCGTAAATCTAAAGACCTGAAACCATCTACTTTTACAGAGTAGAATTTTTAATGATTAAGAGTTGTTTAAAAATAAAAGCAATAGATGTTTCTTATTTTTCAAAAACTTTTGGATTTCGGAAACACCAGTCTGTTGGTTATCAAGCTAATAGTAATCAAATAAATTTTGAAAAGGTTTCTATTAATTTTTTTTTACCCATAGAGGATCTATGAATAATTATTTCAAGATTAATTTATTATCTTGACCTTCACCAATTACAAGAAATGCATGTCTTAGCTCGTCAGTATATCAGCTGTTTTCAGTCATTGTCTTGGTCAAAAACTGTCACTGTCTTTAAAAAAATATATAAAAAATAGGTTTACCCTTTCAATCTCAGAGAAGATGCTGGTTAAATGTAAATTGTAGGCCTTAAATAATATCATACACACAATGATAGTTGGTTTTTAAAATGGACGTTTCTATTGTTAGGAATAAAAATTCCAGTTGTCAGGTTAAAGAAAAAATAAATAAATGAGATAAGAAAACGATGGTAAGTGTGTGTATTCAATATATGTCTACGTACAAAATCAATCCACACGTTTGGGTGTAGAGCATTCCAAATATGAAAGATGGACATCATTCCATTAACTACTTTTGGTTATTCAGAAAACCTCAAATGGTAGTAGATATAAGTTAATTAAGAAACAAACACCGACCTGTTAAAGCCTACTACGTATAATGTAATATAGAAAAAGATGAATTATTACCTGAAGTGTTTTCTTTAATTTAATAAAACAAGAAGCCTTGCATGGCTACAGATAAAACATATTTACTTATATAATGGTCAACTTACTCTAAAGTCTTTATCTGTAGAGGACAACCTGTAATGTTGGTTTATAATAAATTTTAAAACAATTTATTTTAATGGATAGATATTTATTACATGTTTACAGATTGTGACAGGAACTTATTAATTGCAAAATTATTATATTAAAATATAATACAATATTATTTACTTGTGGCTTTGTGAGTGTTTCTTCTTGGTTAGCGAGTTTCCAACCCTGAAACCGTAACTTTTAGTTATAAAATTATTCTTTTTGGTTACTAAGTGGGCTGACTTTTGGAAATTTAGGTGTCATCATCTTTTGAAAACATGCAAACTTAAATATTTGTTTCTTTAAGTATCTGTTGAAGTCGTGAGATATGGAATGACTTCTAGTAGCCATGCTATGTAGGTCGGGAAAATCTACACGGCGAGCTTCATGGAAATGGGAATATCTCGTACAGTACAAAGAATTTTATACAGTGATCTCAAACTGTTTCCATACAAATTGACTGTCCTACACAAGTTAACAAGCAAAGAATCTACAATGGTCGGAGAGGGGGATTATGTTCTGTTAATCACAAGGCCTATTTTCATATATTGACAGTTAACAAACAAAATGTCTGCTTTTGGGTAACAGCTGTACCACAAATTTGCATGAAAAACATCATGGGCTCGTGTAAACCATTAGTGAAGCTTTATCCAGTCACGGATTAATAGGGACATTGTTTTTCGACGATACAGTTAATTCTTATCACTATTTGAAAATGTTAAGCAATGATTTTCTAACCAAGCTGCTTGCGACCGATACTCAATGTGCGACCGAACAATATTGTGCAACCCTTCAAACTGCTGATATTGTGTTAGATTTTTTAAATTCAGTAATTTATATCACTATCCGTGCCGCCATAATAGAGGTTTCTTTTGAGTATGGATTTAAATGTTTGCATTTTTTTTATGGGAATATTTAAAAGAAAGTTATTTCCCATTAAGACCTTCACATTTGTTGGTAACACATGCATGGATAGTTCAATTGTTTGAAGAGATTTTAGAAGATTTGTATCGCAGAGTCATCAGAAACATACACACTCACCTTGAAGAGTAAGTTAGGCGTAACGGCAGCTAAAATTGAACATGTGCAGTAAAAGAACTTCCCACAAACATTATATTTGGTATGTAAAGTTGTAATCATATTAAATAAAAAAATAAATATTGTAGTCCAAAATTCAAATATGTCAACTTATGGGCCACCCTGTAGTTTCTGAAAAACTCACTTATTGAAACTTATTGAACCGTAAGTAAAATTATATGAAGTATAATCATACTCGTTATAACTTTGGCGTCGCTAAAATTATTTCTTATTAAAAAAAAGAAACTGTTAAATAAAATCATTATATGTATAGATAGGTTTGATGCTAATGATATAGGCTCGAATAAAAAATTTGTAAAACTTTGTTGACCATGCGGTCTTGATAGATTAATTTTTTATTTGTGTTTTTTCTGAATTTCCAAATTTCTAAGTAGAATTTATTTTTCAATTTTAATCCAATGTGATTGTAATAACAAAATGACTGATATATAATTAGAGAAAATATGATTCACACTTTATCAAAGTCTGTCAACACTCGTTCTAATCAAACTCTTTCTGTCACCATAAAAACAACTTTAAAACTATTAGCACTAATGATTCTACTATATTTGCATACAGATAGGAGTACATGAAAAAATAACTTGATATTCTAGCCCAAGACTGTCGTAGATTTAATTTACAGAAAGAATAAAACAAAACAAAATTGTCGTTAAAAAAAGGGAAATATTTTGTATTTTGTCAAATTAAGATTTTTTGAAATATTCGACATTATAACATTAAATAGCCTCCATTTTTGAAATGAGTAAAGGAAATTGGTTGATTATTTTTCTAAAAATAAGTATTTATAACAGTAAGTAGCATACAACTCCATATCATTTAAAATGTTAGCTAGATAGAAAACTAAATCATCTTAGAGGAAATATTTTAAGGACTGCTACTTTGAAGAGCTCTAGTTTCTTTCATACAGATTTTATTTTCTATTATTTAAAAACAAATTCTATTAAAAACAAAATGATTGATTTTCCCCTGCTCAAATTTTGTTTTTAGGCTACTCTTGGGTGTTGTAGACAATTACCAAGAATTAATGGTTTAAGTTTTTTCCGGTTAATTTTAAGCTACAGAAAGAATAATTTTTATTTTGTTTGTTGTTAAAAAAGAAAATATTTTGTATTTTGTAAAATTAACGGATGTTTAAATAGCCCCCATTTTTGAAACGAGCAAAGGAAATCGGTTGATTATTTTTCTAAAATTGTATATTTACAAACACTAAATAGCACGCAAAATTTCAACTCCATATTATTTACAGTTAGAAATATATGATTTTTTTTGTTAAAAAACAAAATGGCGCCTAGATAGAAAACTAATCATTTTAGGAAATATGTTTATATAAATTTTGTTGGTTTTGATCTGAGGAATAAGATGCTGAAGTTTTGGAAACACCCTGTAGACCGTCTTCCACTATAGTCAACTCATTCTGTTTCACCTGACTTTATATGAAATATTTTCAAGATCTTCTAAATAAACATAACTTAAAGATAAGAATATTTTTGGTTTTTTTTTTACTAGTTAAAAGAGGTTTTATTGGTTTTCTCCAACAATGCATATCTCCAGCATGTTTATCCTATATTGTTGAATTAATTAGAACATAATAAAATTGTCTATATGTAGGCATAATAAGTCTGTGTAGGCATAATAAATTTGGTGTCAGCAAAACTGAAGAAGTATCAAGTCATGAGATTTGGAGTAAAGCTGCTGAGTGAACTAAACAAAAGTGTCTGACCTAGAGAGTTGGTTAAAATACTGAGAATTCAAAACAAAACAAAATTAAAACAGGAGATAAACTGTAGTACAAAACATCACTAATTCTTGATATAATAACAGAAAATTACTGATGCAGTAATAATTTCCAGTAGAATTGAAATGTGTTACAAGAACATAGAACAAACTTTTTTACATCCATCACCAAAATCTATTAAAAACCAAAGAAAACTAGTCGGCAAAAATTTCAGTTCGGTAGTTGTCAGTCAGTCAAAAAAGTGAAAACTAACTGTCAACGTCTTTAAAAAAAAAATTAAAAAATAGGGCCTAAACTTGCTATGCTTGTACTTTAAACAAGTTCTCAATTAAATCTACGATTAAACCTTTAATGTGGAAGATTTTAGTAAAGAATAATGTCTGCTGCTGTACGTTTTGAAGGTGTTTTGGTAAGCACTTATAACTGCACTCATTCAAATATTTGTAACATGAGAACATGAGACATTATAAGACTCCAACATTAAAAACACTATAAATATAAACAAAAGTAATTACAGAACTAACCTTTTAACATATTTATCTTTCAAAAACTGTAAAATACATAATGAAACTCAACAAGTCACTTTTATTTTCCAAAAACATGAGAAAAATATTATGAAAAAACTGTGAAACTTCTTCGTGTTTATCACACTAGCATCTTACAGTTGAGATTGAGACAGCTGATTAGCAAACAAACACTTGATTTCAGAATTTATTTCAAACTAATAAAATGTACTGTATTCAGACAGACCCACAATGATAAAAACATTTTTTCTACATGTTCCATGTATTTTAGTTTCTTGAAATACTGTAGTCCCAAATATAGCCGGTGGAGATCATTAGCTGACAGACTACTGTGCTCGGAAATCTGAAAATATATCGGGTAAAATCATTCAAACACTTATAAATATATAGCTCTCTTTAAAATATGAATTTATTTTATTTATATACAGTATTGCCACACATTGTTGTGCCAATTATAAAATAGATGCATATACACAAAGAAACAAATTTGGAAATTCTTAATAGTTTATTGATTTCCAGAATAACAATCATATAAAATATGCCTCAGCAATGTAAAGTTTAAATTTATAAATTATCAAAGTTTGTAATACAAAACACAATATAGAGATCATAGTTACAGGTCTTATTAAATTTGAATGAATGATTTTATAGGGATTGAAAGTTCAAGTTCATAATTTAAATTTCATAAATAAAAAAAAGTTGGATTCAGAATGTTTATATAAATAGTTTCTTTAGCTATTAGTCTGTGGGTATATGTTTGTTTATGTATTATGATTAGTTTTAAAAGTCTTAATTATGGCTGGATATAATCAAATTTATGGCTATCTTCTTTCATTTTGAAAAAAACAACAAAACTTTTCATACACATTCTTCATGATGCTACTCTGTACCTACCAAGATAGTTGGCTCTCGCCGTTCTTGTTTTTCTCACATAGTCCAATCAGATGGCTTTTTTTCAATTCCAACACTTATGTTCCGTCTACCTCTAGCTAAACACTAGAAGTATTTTTTGTTTTAAATTGGTAATTCTTAAATTTTGAATTTGAATGTTAGTTTTTAAGTTATTAAATGTATTAATTTGAGTACAATCCTAGCATTTTCTTATAATTTATATTTGTCGACATGTTTTAAAGTTCCTCTATTTTTTGAGGCTTACTTTAGTACTAAATTGGTCCGTTAAGAACACGTCTATATACAGCTTTGCCAATTCGCATCCTGTGTTATTTACTTTGGTGGAATTTACTAACTTATTTCATTCTCTTTAACATTTAAGTTTTGGAACATGTATACATTTATACTTCTTATTAGTTATAAATTTGTTTGTTAATAATGTTTTCTACATTCATCTTAATTTTAAAAAATTCTGTATTTTCCATTATATTTACACGTCTTCCTTTGTTGCACTGATGTAATAACCTCGTAGAATCTTTCATTTCATATTGGATTTGGCCCTCTTTTAGTAAATGAGTAGCATAAACAAGGAGCTTAGTGGTAGGGGGGGCGTGGCAAATCTGTATATATATAAACATGTCCTTAAGGGATAAATGCATTCATTAAGTCTCGAAGATGGAAGAATTCCAAACTGTGTTGTCAAATAAATAATAAGAAAACACTAGGATTAGCAGAAGATTGTACTCAAATTAATTATGTAGATCCTGGCAGATAGTTGAGTTATAGTTTAGTTATTGTAGCTCATATATCACTGAGGATGGCGACTTTGTCATTGAAACACGTTTGATTAAGTAAACATAATTTTTGTGAGATCTTGTGTTTGAGTTTTATTCTATCCTGGCAGATATAATTATTGTAATAATTTATTACATGCAAATTATTTATTAGTGTTACAAATAATCATGTGAACTGAATGTAAATATTTTGTTTTCCAGGAAGCAGAAAGATTAGAACCTATTGATGATCAATCCAGCTACAATTACATTGATTATACAGATAAAAGATCTTTACCTATCTCTGTACCAGACTATCATTATGTGGAGAAAACAGGGGAACGCTATGCGGTAAGGAACAAGTGTTATAACATTTTTCCGAAGATCCATGGAGAATATACCCAAGTGTGACACGCCCGGGCTGCCTTAAGAACAGGTGATCTGTTCAACGGGTCACCCACTAAGCTCCAAACTCATATGTAAACCTTCAAACACCTGATTCTCTTCCATCGTTTTCTTTGTTATGTCAATTCATCATTGGTTTTCAATTACTCTAATATCTGTTCCTCTTTTAGCACTAATATACATTTCATATCGAAAATTTCTCCCACATGTTTTTCTTTTAGACCATTTTATTAATAAGTTTAATCGTTAAAGAGTGGGATGAAAATAGGGGCTGAACCCAAATTTATACACTCTTTTTTAAAAGAAATGAAGTGCTGTAAAAATCTTATGTTCTGGACAGTTGAATTATTGAGACTGTTAAATGGTTGCCAATCTGTAAGCGCTTGTTTTATTAACACGTTAATGTAGAGTCTATTAACATGTTTGCTGCTTGAAAATGTATAATAATGTACTCAATATGCTAAGAAAATGTACATTTTTATTACCCTTTAATGTATTTTGATGATGTATAGAGATAATTTGTCAAAATAGGATTTTTTGTGAAGTAAGAATTAAGATGCTTTGACACACAGGATGCCCTGCACTGAAGTCTTGGTAATTATACATTTTGACAGTAGTAAAAAACACATAATGTTTGTATTAATGTTTTAAATAACAATTTAAATCAGTTTGACACATGTTTAGAAAGTTTATTTACAACTCACCCACCCACGAAACTAGTGGTATAAAACAAATAATATATTATGTAGTGTTTCATACAAATTTAGAGCAATATTACACTAAAACAGACTTGCCAGTTCTCCATATTTAGGATGGAGACTCCGTATTTGTAATCAGTTTCTCCGTATTTTAACACAATTTTGTTTTTACCAATAAATACCAGTAGGAAAAAAGTAAAAGAATTCTTAGTTTGATACATTTAGACGTTTTTCTCATAAAATATTTAGTCAATTGTTTTGTTTCTTAACCCTGCAAAGGTTATTCGACCCCGAATCGACCTCAGCGCTCCGTCCATAACTAGTCTGCATTCTATAAAACACGTATTTTGCCATTCAACGTTACGCCCACTTAAAATTATCCGATCGCAATAAATAAAATACCGTTGGAAAGCTAATGTTCCGTAGATGCATAATCATGCAAAAAAATACCACAAAACGTTATAAATAATATTCCAAAAATTGGTGAAGTTCGCATATTTTTTATGCGTAAAATCGTAGATTTGAACTCTGCGCCTATTCGTTAGTGCGACGCCATTTTTCCCGATATAATTCCAACTCCTATTTATCTGTCATTGAAGTCAACTAAAACACTGTTCTATAGATCACATGTTTCTCTTTCCAACCATAGATTACAAATTTTTCTGCGTCTCATAGATCCAGAGATATTCCTACTTGAACGTAGAACAAACTTGACGAGACGAAATTTGGTTGGCATTAGGTTTGCATTTCTCTTTGGTTTCTAATATTATATTACTTATATTTCTTTACACTAAGTTGTAGGGGAAATTCCATTCTATAAGTTGGTACCACCTGATGGTGTCAAGGATTTACAATGAAAGTTTTGTTTACATCTCAAAACCAAGGAATTGACTCGCGAAAGTAGGGCGTGGCACATATTGTTTTGGGGTTATATATTTGTTATTTTGAAGGTTTGTGTATACAAATTGTATATAAATTGTGTATAAAAGTTACAATATATGTGTTTTTATATCTACAGCTTATGTTTTTGTGTGATAGTTTAGTTTTTGAACGTTCTTATTTGCGATAACCTAGGCCGAAATGGTAAGTTTAGGCTATATGCAAATTGTCTTATATATAGTGTTTTATATGATTATAAAAGTGAATATGTGTGTTATTCTTTGTAAAGTATATATTTTCTTAGTTAAATCTATAAGTTTTGTCTTTGATCTATCTTCAAATTGGTACTAGTGAGTCTAAATTGTGGAGGTTACAAACCTAAAAGTTACCTTTTTAGGGAAAATCGGTATTTTTATTTAGAAAATGTAACATATTATTATTTTTCCCCCGTAAATATATTCACAAATATATGACAAATCTCAAGTTGAAAAAAATCCTAAAAATCTATTAGTATGTTATTCATTACCATTTTTGTGAAATTTCTGCTTCGTTACTCTTCGATTTTTTGATATTTGACTAAAAAACTCCAAATGTGATACATGTAACATTTTTTTGCACTACACACCTACATTCTATGCACCTTTCTGAACATAATGAGATATAGAACTTTTGTATAAGATAAATAATACTATTTTTAGTGATTTTTTGAAAAGAAAATGATCATTTTACATTTTTTCGTAAACTATTTTTTGTTTTTTTGATAATATAACAAAATTTTTTTTTCCCCCTAAATATATTCAAAAATATTACACAAAACTTTTGTATATCTTAGAAAAAGGTAGTAAGCTATTGATTTTGGAATATACAGGTTTTTCCTGAAAATTGGTAACTTCGTTTTTGACATGTAACATACTTACTCCAAAACCGTTTCAAAATTATTTTTTTTATTGCATAGATGGATTCTATGCATCTTTCTGAGAAAAATGATATCTTATAAGTTAGGTTTTGTATAGAAATAATATATTTAATTAATTTTTTAACAAACGAAGAAATTTAACATGCGACCTTTGAAGGGTTAAGTAAACACTTTCTGTTTATTTTTTTCATATTATTGGCCTAGTTATTGTATACTCAATGTCAAACACTTACTTTCGTATGGATTCCTTTTTTTTGTCTATTTCTATAAATAGAAAATCGATAGACTATTTTTAGCATCTGAACTCCGATCTGTGCACAAAAGAAAATCTGCTGTATAGTTTTAATTACAAAATTTTGTGTTTTCTGGTTAAAGTTTTGGTGTATTGAAAGTTTAATGTATGATTGTAAATGTATCGTGTAGTGTTTTATTTCTAATAGAAAATACGATTGATTGTGTTTAAGAAAAATCTTTTGTGGAATAGTTTCCATCAAGAATACATTTGCCTTTTGCATGGGACATATTGAAACATATTGATACGGAATAACACAAGTCTTGTGTTAATTCCATTGAGAAAAATATGGAACTTAATTTCAGTGTTGGAAAAGAAAAGAACGGTGTTATAAAAGTATAATGCTACTTTACACATTTTCTTTTAGAACATATTATTTCTCTTAGTAGTTTCAATCACACGGATGCATTTTTTCACAAAATGATTCCTAATAATGAAATTGCTTGTGCTCAAACAAAAACAACTGCTATAGTTGGAGAATATTTTAAAATATTGATACAATTTTAAGTATGATTATAAAATTGTCACTTTGTATTTAGCAACCAGAAGGATGCAATACTTTACCCCATTGTGGTGACTGTGTTTATTGTCTCTGCCCTAATCTTAATGGTCATGCTACAGGACTTATGAAAATGTGCTGTTGGATGCATTGCGTTTAGCACAGATAATGCTCCAGTAATGATAGTCACAAAAATTAGTGGAGATGAAATTTAAAATTTAATTGTAATGGATTGTGTAAGAAACAAGTCTAGTGTTTTTATGTTACCAACAAACACATGTTGAACGTTATTTATACGAAATCTGAGATTTATTTTTGTTTCAAAAATTGTTTGCCTTACCTCTGAGGTGATTATGATAACCTAACACAATTCAATCATCGTGGGTTCTTTGTTTACTGCATTAAGAGAACAGGTATACTCATTGAAAGTTAAAAACATGTTTTATAGTTCTTGTGTATTCACAAGACAAAAATATTGAAAATCATTCTTAACTTAAAATTCTTAATTATAATCTTATTTCTGTACAAAAGTCGTTAATATTCTATAAAAATTTCTAGGCCAATTTTTTGACAAAAAAAAAAAATCGATTATTTGCATTGTAACACTACTTACGACTTTCACATTGTATCACTGCACTTTCTTAAGATTTTATTTTTTAACTTTTATTTTTCTATATTTAATGTCACTGATTAAATGTTTCAAACTTTGTGGACAAGATAACTGCCCATCTGTCTAGCTATAAAAATATGTTTTCTCCATATTAGTAAGACAAGGAACTACGTCTACTTTCTGCTATTGTCTTGTGTATCGTGCTGCAAGCTTGTTCACGCTTCTCTAGAATTCCTAGAAAAAGTTATTCCTTCAAACCCTCTATGGCTTTTAACCAATTACGATAGTTTCCTTCGAACAAGTTCTTTTTGGGAACAACACGTGATTTGAAGTGATGTTATTATCCCTCCTTCTATCTTGTAAGTTCTTTGATTTATGTGATGTAATACACACTTGTTATTAAGCATAAAAATGTTTTCAATTATGTTTCTTTACAAATATACACTTTTTCACTTATTCATGACATTAAGCAATATCTCAATTAAAATTGTCTGTCCATTTTAATTTTTAATCTTCTTATGACTACAATTTTATTATTTATAAATAAATAAAATAAAATATAACCTATTTATCATTAATAACAATTAAATGAAAATTTATTTGTTTATTATTTAATTATTGGTTGGAGATGTCCCATGCTTACAATTCTTCAAGGCATTCAATAAATTTAACCACTAAAATGGGAGCTATTGCTTTACCAGTTTATGAAAAATATTTTAGTATAGACATTAATTACTATTTTTAAAAGGGTTCTAAAAAGAGGAAGAGTTAAATTCTTTTTTCAAAAATTGTATGATACCGATGTTAAAAATTAAACATTAGCGCAACCTTAGTGAATTTCATAGTTACAGTATGTGAATATAAATAGAGAGATATTTTTATTTTGTTAATAAACTCTGTCCTTTAAAACATGTGTATCTATAGACAAATTTGTGATGCAAAACTTCTGTGAAAAATTCTGTAATTAATTCAAGAAGCACATACTTGTATATTTTAAAACGAGTTATGTTTACATTTTGTATGGATAGGAGACACAGGGTTACTTTGGAAAGTGGTCCTTGGTATTACGCAAATAGAAAAACACAATAAAACACTAAAGTTTTGAAATATTTCGAAACGCTGTTCACTTTCTCAATCAGTGGAGGAGCATAAAAAGAAGACTAAATTGGTAAGGTAGGCCTGTGTCTCCTATCCATACAAAATCTAAACGTAATAGTCTATGTGCCTGTTAAACTTAACTTAAAACTAAGTTATATTATGTACTTTTCCATGTTTTATTAACTAGCCCAGTTTGTGGAAAAAGTAAATTGCATTGCTAAAAATCTTATATTTTAACAAATTCAAACTTGACATGTCTGTGGTATACCAATTATACAAAACACATATCTATTACCAAGGTTAATTGGTTTCAGGTATTCAACATCTACATGGCTGGAAGGCACTTATGTTCTAGAAGGTATAGAGAGTTCTCCATCCTGCATATGAACCTCAAGAAGGAATTTTTAGGTTACAATTTTCCAAAACTTCCCGGCAAGTGGCCGTTTCAGTAAGTTAAACTTTTTTAATTTAAGAGACCTTTTTAAGTGACCTCACCATTTTGTTGAAGTCTTTTAACTTACACATGTGTAATTGTCTAGAGAAATTTATATGATGGGTAGAAAAATCTACGTTGTATTTTATGGATGTGTCTGTTTCGAGGTTCCCTGAGTCCAATAAAGTTGTTTTTGGAATGATATTAACACTTTGAAGCCTAACTCTCTAACGTGCTGCTTTCCTACTGTGCCTGGGGGTTTTGGACATGTTTTGAAAAAATTATGGTATTTGTTATATTTATCATATATGACTTATTATATATCATTTTAAACCTAAAGAAATTACCTTTTTAAATATATATATATATATACATGTAAATAGATATTTTACTCACAGTCAACACTCCTTAGTCTTGAAAAAGGGTAAAATACACACACAAACAAAAATAGCTACACAGCACTTCACTAAACATAATTGGCCTTTGTATGATTGAAACATTCAGGTACACAAAGGGGTACTGAACATTCTGGGCACCACAATAACTCAAAAAGTATTTAGTATTCAAGAAAAATAACAAACAAACATAACGAATCTTGATTACTCAGTCACTAACTTTGAACTAAACAAACGTCTGCTACGTTCCTCGTAGACGTGTTACGTTGCCTGGCATCAGCTTTATAATATTTATATTTAGTCCATATCAACAGCACAGACTATTCGAAAATCAAAGACATGCAAAGATAAATAACCAATTAGCTAAGCAAAAGTGCCGAAACCCAATTATATGCCGACATCGCGATCATATAGAATTATTTAGAGCAGCCTGATGTATACTCGGGCTTCGGCGGCGAGCACTGTCGCACTGCCTGACCTATACTCGGGCTTAGGCTTCAAAGTGTTAAACAGATTTTAATGAAATTCTGTATGGAAGCATATTTTGGTCAAATCTCGAGATTTTTTTCTTTTTCATTTTTGATAAATCAAAATTTGTGGGTGCCATAAAATCTAATACGATTTTCTCCATCAAATTTTTCACTAGAGTATCCAATAAATAAACGATATGCAAATGAAGCCAAAAAAGTATTCACAAAATTCTTTTATTAAGATTATTCGTATAACTTGATTTTACAATATTCTTGATCTCGAGTAATAATCTATTGTTACACAAATTCTTAAATCTAATTATACAAAGTGATTTACAACAGTTATTCTAAACTAGACGGCTAATTAAGGGGTGAAAGGATTAGTCATTGATTTTACACTGTTGATATGGATTTTGAAGGGATATAAGTATATTTTAGTCTTTATAAAATCGTGGCTCTGTACAGGTAGATAGTTCTTAAGAATTTTCACTCACCAAGTTTCTGACAATTATATTATAGTTACCAATTATTTTGTGTTTATATTTCTGTAGATGAAGCTACCCAATAACTTTTGACCTGATTTTAGTGTCCAATTTGATTTATATATCATTGTTATAAAGAAACTTTTTAAACTCCTTCCAAATACAATCTTGTTGCTTCTCATCCTCGTACCAGTGCCATCTTCAATTTGCCATATTCTTCTTCTTTTTCCTCTTGTTTTGTTTGGTTTCTTCTTCTTCCTTTTTTTAATTAACTTCCTTGTCTTATTTTAAATTTCTTTTTTATAATTCAATGGTTACAATTTGATTTGAATGTTATTTGACTAATGTTAATGGTGAGAAGTTAATGAAAATGGGTTTGCGTTAATGTTATATGTATGCGTTTGTGTTATCATGTTATCAAAATACTTTGTGGCACTCAAATTGCCAGTAAATAATACAAGTAGACAATCCGGAGAATTCACAACTAATTTCAGTGAATCGGAAATGAGATTCACTGTAATTTAATTTATTTACTCCTCCTTAACTATCATTGATTGCCTGCGCCCCATGTATTTCTCTCCAAGTATTCCAAATATATCCATAGCCACTAACAATCCTCCCTCAAAATTGTAGACTTTTTAGTCCATTTTAAAAACGTGGTATATATATATATATATATATATATATATATATATATATTTGATTTATTATTTCTAGTTTGACCAAGATAAAACTTACCACATAACACTCAATCTTATAAATTCCAGATTTCTTCAACATTGCAATTTTATCCTTGGGATTAACTAAAAATTGTCCCAGGTTATTTCGATTTTTAAATGCAATTTTGATATTTAAATTGTTGAAAATTGACTCCAAACCTTTGTTAAGGGCGGAATCAAGTGGCTTAGAAAAATAATGATAATAATGATGATGTGAGATAACGGATAAGGTCCAAAGAATATATTATATACTAAGGAAAACAATAGATATAAATAGGCTGTCATACTCTGTACTCCAGCAGTAATATTTCTATGATAGCTCCCTGTGTATGTATTACGACAGCACCCAAAGTGTTAATTTATTGAAACCAATCATAACCTGAGTTTATATTTTATTATTATCGGTTGTAGCGTATAATACTGACAAAGAACTTTGTGATACCCAATATTTTTACTAATTTTCTTAACAAGTTAATTTATATCTTATTTATAAGATAGGTCTATTTAAATATATTTAAAAAAAAAAAAAACATTGAAGTAATTGTAGGTGAATCTTACAGCCAGATTGTGCTAAATAGAGCTACTGTGATAGTGTGAAAAACTAGTTAAAGTAACTAATTTATTTTACCATTTCAATAGATACCCTCTTTATACCAGTGCATCAAATAGAAATTTAGGAAATGCCAACGGTCAAGATATCCAGGTGATAAGAAAATATTTAATAGACTCAGTAATCAATTAAAGAAACGTATACATGAAATAAAAAATGAATCAATAAGTAGATACCTTAGTAACCTAACGGCTGACAAAAATACAGATTACTCTCTCTGGAAGGCGACTAAAAGAATAAAGAGACCAAAGATCCAAGAGCCAACACTGAAAATGCCAAGTGGCAACTGGGCGAAAACCCACAAGCAGAAAGCTGACTTTTTTGCGAATCACTTGGAAAACATATTTAAACCATTTCCTCAGAGTACAATTGAGGTAGACACAACACTTATTAAGAAAGTTGATGAAGAGGAAATTCCACCAATATCCCTTAAAGAGCTTAAGAAATTTATCAGGTCAAATCTTAGTGCAAAAAACCCCCAGGCTATGACCTTATTACTGGACAGGTTTTGAAAGAACTTGATGAGTTGGCCCTTATCAAGCTGCAATACAAAATAAATACCTGTTTCAAGTTAAGATATGTACCTGCGCATTGGAACATTGCGGAAGTGATCGTTATTTTGAAGCAAGGCAAACCAACTACAGAGGTGACATTGTATTGGCCTATATCGTTGTTGCCCATTATGTCAAAAATATTTGAGAGATTACTTAATAGAGTCATGCCAATTATCAAAATTAGGAAATTAATACCATCCCATCAATTGGGCTTTACAAATAAACATTCTACAATAGACCTGATCCATTGAATTAATAATATAATTTAAAAACCATTTGAGGAGGAATAGATTTGTTCTGCAGTCTTTTTTGATGTTGTGCAGGCATTCGATAAAGTCTGGCATGAGGGTCTGGAGTTTAAATTACACAGATATTTGCCAGTTCAGTATATAGTATACTCAAATCTTACTTAGAAAATAGATATTTTTGTGTCCAGCATGGTCAGGAATATTCAGAGTTGAAAACCATAGAGGCAACAGTTCCACAGGTTCTACCTACTGTACACCAGAGTTATCCCATGTAGGGTGACATCAATGATGGCTACATTTACTGACGACACTGCATTAATAACAGTTGGGGAAGATATCAATAGTGCTAGACATAAACTGCAAACTCTGTTAAATGAAGTGAGTAACTGGACCAAATGCTGGCATATTAAGCTGAATGAAACAAAATCCACTCATATTAACTTTACATATTAGAAAGTTGCACCTCTACCCGTGGTAATCATGATCAGATTATAATATTTGCGAACACAGCAAAATACCGGGGTATGACCATGGATTCAAAACTAAAATGGAAAGAGCATGTTAAGAGGGCCAATCCATACCAAGTGGTCCAACACTGGATGCTTGACCATCTCAGAAAAAAATGATATTTGGTGGGTAGTTTTCCTTATCTTTAGAGTTCAAAAAAAAAAAAATTCAAATTTTTATTGTTTACTGTTTAGAAATGGCAGCCATTTTTGTTTTAAGCCACATGCTATTTGTCACGTTTGCAGGCATCTACGATTTCTTCAATTATGCAGCAATGGGTAGCCCTAGCCTTTTCAAATAAACTGCATTGAGTTCAGTACACTCTGGCTTACAAAATAAAATCTTAACTACCTAACTAGATTTATTTCTTAATATATTTTTTATAGCTCAAAATTATTGGTTGCTAAGTGACCAAAATCATTTTTTGAAGGGTAAAAAAGAAGGAGAAATTCAAAGGAGTAATTTCTCAGCCTTAATATTTTTTGTGCTTTTACACTACACAGTATAGTTACTTTTTATAAAGTATTAATGATGAGAAGCCTACCCTTTTAAAAAAGCAATTTTTTTTTTTTTTTTTTTTTTTTTTTTAAGGTGGGGGACCAGATAAAAATCTGAAAAGGCACACATAAAAGGTCTTAATGAAATCAAACTGCAATATTAATTTCAATTTTGATATTGAACTAGAAGTAAAAAAAAAATTGTAATTTGAGCGAAAAATGAGTTATTTTCACTTCCTTAATATGTTAGCTAATAACAGTAAGTATAGTAATTTTATGATTAAAGCATATCAATTAAAGATAAGTAATTATAATAATGTATAACAATGTATTTTGCTAATGATTATTTGTTGTGGCAATCTTCTGCAGAAAGTATCAGGTCTGGACAGGCTCACATCTCGCATCTGCAAATCTGGACAAGTCTGTGTGTTGTCTTTCCTTTGTACAATCTGTCCCTTCCACTCCCACTTTAGTTTACGATGAGCTTTTGAAGTGTACAGTTGTATTACCTATTTAAAAAAGGAGTCTCGGTCATATATAACACTAGGTAGTTATCTATACTAAATAGCAAGTAGTTTTATTTCTTACTATTAATTTTATTTACATATTAAGGTAAAGAGCATAACTTATTCTTAGTTAAATAAATCCTACATAATATAAAGGTCCATCTTCCAGTAACAAAGCATATCAATTTATTCAATAGTTGCATAAATCTTGCTTAGAAAGGGCACAAAATAGGCCTTTGTTCAAATGGAATGTTGAAATTTTAAGTTTGTTTATAGTAAATCTTAGACTCATGGTAATTAGTTTTATGCAACTCTGCAGTCCTGTACTCTTATCACTCTCTCATTTCCTGTCAACAAATTCAATATTTTTCTCTCAACCTATCTGTAAAGTCTTTCTTTTGTCTCGGCTTATGCATCTAATCTGTACTTATTTTATAACATACTTACTACCTTCAGATTATACTATTTCAATACCTCAATTCGTCATAAAATTATTCATTAACTCATTTATCGTAGCAACCTCATAAAACCTTTTTGTTCAATTTTGATACTATAGCCTCCTTCATCATTATAAATTGATCAGTCTTACTAATCTTTACCATTCATTTTTGCTCATTTCTTCTGCTCACGACCTATCTGCAGAAGTCTTTAAGTCAAATGAAGACATTTTTTCAAGATGCTTTGAACAATTAACACAGAATGTTCATTGTTAATCTTTTGCCGCCTTGTGTTGGAAGGAACAGTAACATTCGTTATTTTCAACTTTGGCTTTAAATCAATGAATAATTATCTATGTATAGGCTACAGTTTTGGAATTTATGTAAACTCATATCTGATATAATGCACTGGTAATTTGTTTGTTGTATTTATATATTGAAGTTTAATTGTTCACCAGTTATACAATTTGAAGGATTGTCCATAACTAAAGTGAAATGCAAGATGATGGAATCCATCGTGGTACTTACCCAGTCACAATATACAAAGTAATACAATCAGCTGCTCTTAATGTATTGCTTAAAAGTTGGTTTATTGGGCCTTGTAGGAAATATTAAATCAAGAAGTCTTATCCAGTAGGATAAGTTTGTTTTAAACAGTTGTTACACCTTAGATTATATCACTACTAGGGACCCTAACAGGTGTTGTAGATGTGTATTAAAAACTTTCCTCTTGCTTTGCTCATGTTGTGCCTCTTCTTAATACACTCGTATTGATGACTTGTCCCTTCGAATCTTGTAACTGTACAAATATCACATTTTCTTGGAAAATCAGGATTTGAAATTACATTTTTAACAATAACTTCTCCCTTTGTCATCGTAGAGAGGTAGGGTTGTTACCATTACAGAATAAAAATACTGCAATATTTTATGTGATTAGTTTGTTGTAAGTTGAAATACACATGAGATATGAACATTAAAATGGCCACAATTTTGACATTTTCCATTAGATTAAAAAAAAATTAAATAGGGTTCTATAATTATGAGCACACTAGTTCAAGCAATAGAAAAAAATTTCATATTCCTATTCAAATTTCTGTGACTGCTTATTCACAACAATGACAGACGTACAGCATATCAATATTAATATTTTCGTTTTCCTGAGGCATTGAAGTACGACGCTCAGTCAATAAGCGGAGGTAGATATTTTTTGTGATTACTACTTTTTTTTTATCTTCTGCTATGCAGTGGTTTATTAATTAATGTATTCTATTGCAGACTGAGTGAGCAGCAACTAGATGCCAGGAGAAGGGGCTTAGAGCAATATTTGGAGAAAGTATGTGCCGTGCGAGTGATTGCAGAGTCTGAAATTATGCAAGAGTTCCTTACAGACACTGACGATCAACAGGTACTGAAAGCCACCAGTTGTTTTGTTATTGATTTATACAGGATTAGTTTAAAAGAAGCCCGGAACTGTAATGTATTAAAACTAGGTTATACCTTTATGTACAATGATTTAAATAATTTCAGGCATTGTTGTACACTATTTTATATTGGTTAGCCTGGGTTAGCTGATTCTCTTCAGCTTGCTAATATGATTGTTGTTATACAATTTCAAAACATCATTTTGCAGTTTTGATCTCGTTAATTGAATAATGCATTTAAAAGTACATACAAAGACGGGTGTTTATTAACGAAAACATCAATAAATATAATTCTTGGAAACAGTGCAGAAAACTTACTTACTTCTTGGTACATGCATCTAGCATCAAGTAATGCCAACCGCACGGTGTCTCTCGTACACCAAACAGGCCAATTTCCAGAAGGTGGAGTCAGTCAAAATTCGTCTGAGGGTGCTATCTGGTTGTAGTCTTCTCTTTAATTCGTCTCTAGCCTCGGATTTGATGGAGCACTGAAGGAGGATGTGTTCTAAAGTTTCTTCTTCTTTCTTGCATTCCAGACACAGGGGTGACTCAGCAAGCTTGAAAACGGAAGAGATACGACTGTGTGACAATATGTCCCATTCTGGCTCTCGAGGCAAAGGTTGATACAGATCTATGCATATTTTTATAGATGTTAATGTCGTTTGGAGTTTTAAGAAGAGAACGAAGGTGACCTCCGGTTTGTTCAGCATTCCACTTTTCTATCCATTTATTTCTCAGAGCTTTGTGAGTTTTAGCTATGCAGCTACTTAGAGATTGTTCTCTAGGTGGTATTGGATGTAAGTTGGAGGCTAACCTTGCAGCTCTGTCAGCTTTCTCATTCCCTTGCAGCCCACAATGTCCAGGTATCCACTGGAAGTAGATCTCCTTATCTGAGCACAAGTTCAGTAGATGGTAAATTTCTTTTGTTCTATAATAATAGTTTGTGGGTTTATATCTTTTTATGAGCTGTAGTGCGCTTTTAGAGTCACTAAGAATACAAATCTTTTTGTTTTTTACCTCTGTGCAATGAACCACTGCTGCATTAATGGCTAAGAGCTCTGTGTCAGTGCTGGAACATGAATTTGCTGGAATGAGGAAGGATTCCTGTTTACAATCTAGGAAGTAGCTAGCTCCAGATTTTGATTCATTAGGATCTAGTGATCCATCTGTATAGATTTTATAGCATTCTTCATAACTCGACTGTATAACTTCAAGAGCCGCCGCTCTCTGCGCTAATACGTGATCTTGCTTTGATGTTAGTCCAGGAAGGTTTAAGCTGACTCTTGGTGATTGGTAACTCCATGGAGGAATGCAGTTGACAGAAGGATTAGACATTGGGGTCATGTCTGGCATGGCCGCTGTTAATAGTTTTGTTCGACAGTCAAAAGATGACTTATGATTGGTACATTGGAGATCTCGTTTATGGAAGGCATTTGATGTGTCTGCAGACTTCTGTAAAAACTTGTGCCAGATTATCTTTTGAATGTTGATTTCCAAGGGTTCAATGTTAAGCTCTATTTCCATTGCTCTCACAGGGGTTGTTTTTGGACATCCTAGGCAGATCTTTAGGGCTGAGTTTTGAATTGTATTTAATTTATTTATATGTACC